>JAWPHD010006812.1:0-138563 GCA_037043455.1 Cyrtodaria siliqua
AAACAACGTGTAGAATGGTTCCCAGTTATAATTTAAGTTGACAAAAAGCATAGAACCTCGTCAATGTTATTAGATACACGCTTTGCCATACAATAACTTCATTTCAGAAATCAATATGTTAAGCTTTTATATCTACTAAAATAAATAATGAAAAAATGAGGATCCCTTAGAAGCAGAAAACACAAACTAGTGGAAAATGTGAAAGATTCGGTTTATTGAATTTGTTCATGAGAGGAAATATACTGTACAACACCTCTTACGCCAGCTCTGGTATAATCAGTATTTTATTTTAAAAGAGTATGATAATGGACATTTGGAAACGGCCGAACACGACACAGCAAAATATTGCAGTCTCGTTTAGATTGTTCATGAACGTAGTGAAATATGCTAGCTACCAGCTCACGCCTTCTAGCCTCGGGTTGAGCAGAACTCAATATTCATAAAATCAATAGTACATAATTTTAACCATCCGAAGATGGCATGCATATGCGGTGGTACATAGAGATTTTCCTCCCCATAGTCCAGACGGCGTATGGTTTAAAGCCACTCATATTGGGCCGCAATGATGTCAAAGGACCAGTAAGTAACTAACACGACTGAATTTAGCCGGACGACCTTTTATAGCGGATACAGTTTCTTCTGTAGCTCATGAACACTTTACATTGAAGGAAAAAACTATAGCGACATTTTTGCTATGCTTTATGTATAATTTAAAATTTAACTTTAAAAAATAGCGACTTAATTATTTTGTTGTTGACTTCCCCAAAACTTTCAAGATGTGTATAATGTGTTGTTCCAAATATTTTTTTTCAAGAAGATGAAAATAACTAGATAACTTTAAGAACGTTCAATCTCCATATATTGTAAATGAAAATTATAGTTTTAAAAATTTCAACGATATTTGGTTTAAATTTGCAACTTTTGGCTCCAAATATCCGGCGTTTCCAAATCTCTTATTCATTTTAGAGCTGTTTTTTTTATATTTCTCAACGCATCTTAGATGAATTGAATACACTTTGAAAACTCTTGTGTTAATAGTATTTGCTATAATTATTAAAAACAATGCAGTTTTATTTTGCTTTATAAAGCTGATTTCCCCCCAAAACGTCAAGTCTGTAAACTTTTGTTTATTACTATTTTATCTACATGAATATTACAGACAACATTCTAAGCTTCAGCTCCCTAATATTGCAATCAATTTAAAAAATATTCCAGTTTTTAGAGATTTTTGTTTAAATGTGTATGTTGTTCTTTACCAAAAATTATATGTTAAGCTACCGTTTCAGAAAAACTATCATGGCCATTTGTTTTTTACTAAGACATGCTTAATGAGTGTAGCATTTTTTATCTGTCAGCTGAGTTGGCACCGAAATGTTGAGATGCCCATGGACTATTATGTTATGTATTGTAGATTTCAGTGACTTTGTAGATATGCTCCATTCATTTCGGTATGTGGTGCAGTGCGGACCTATGTGCCATTGCGTTTGATTGCTTTGAGTTCTATATGACAGTTGTTCTCATTTGTTTTATTATTGCCAATATCAGTTTTGTAAATTTCAGGAGTTTGCTTCAGAGAGGTAAAGCAGTAAATAAACATATCACAAGGTCATATGGTTGTCCTGTATAGGTAAATAACTGAGCGCAATGTTGGATGTTATTGAGCTGAACGAAAGCATTCATTACATAACCAATCGATCGAGTCAATGTCAAATATGGAATGTGTGTATTGTCGTCAGTCTTCAAAATCAAGTATCTACTCTGTCTCACTGTACTGAATGTCTATGCATTCATACTAGTTACTATATCCTAAAGGATATTTACCAGTTAAAGAATGAGAATACTTATAATGACTACGGTTGTATCGTAACAGTAGCACTTGATTTTGGTCGTGAATTTGATATGTTTATATGCAAACATATCATATGTTGCATGGCGGTTTTAGGACATATTGTATAATGTGCGAGAAGAAGAACTAAGCGCCTGACTTTTGTTTGTTTATACATCGCAATGCTTGATGAGGACTTGAGCAATAAAGTTGTGCAAACATTTAGCAAGGTTCAGTATTGTTCAGTACATGTACAATAATAATAAAAAGTAGATATAAAGATGAATACAAAGCAAGATAAGGCATCACATAAGGGTTGATAATAGGGCTACTGCCTTGAAACAGTCAGTGGCAAAAAAAGCCACTGCGGGTTTAAAACCAGGTCTAGGGTGAACCAGACTCACACTTACACTACTGTCACGGAACTATGCAAATAAAGAAATCCCCTCCATGAACTATTCTCTAACCACCAGGCAGCATTAATAGCAATTAAGTAAAACACATAGATGCTCGTGTATATATAGATATAAAAGACAATAGCCCAGAAAGCCACAAAGAATGTACTTATGGCAGAAGCTAAAGCAACATAGATAACCACTGAGTGCACGACAAAGAAAGATTGAGACATACAATCACACGTCACCGTCCTTTTTGGGCTTTAGGTAGATGCCATCATACGGTCCACAGCCTGTCCGGTCATCGCACAATTAAAGAGAAAGTATAGTGGAGATCTGTAAATGCGTCCACCTCCAAGCATGCAGTCCATTGCAAAATGATAAGGGTCATAACCTCTTTTTGATAAACCTTTTAAAGATAGTATGAAAGTGATCATGACCAAGGATCTTACGAAGTTTGTAAATCATATTCACCATAGCAGTCAGGTTGTGATAGTCTTTGTCGCAGAAAAGTTCATAAATTACTGGAAAGAGATCAGGGCTAGACAATAACATTTTGCGAAGTTTTTACGAAGTTTATGGTAACGGTAGCCCTGATGGAGTAGCGTTTTAGTTATACAAAGATTCTATTTTATTGATGTCCTCAACTCGAGTACAAGCTCTCAAAAAACGAATAAGTTGAGACACATAGACCGCAGAAGAAGTTTTCTCGGGGAACAACCCCATCTAAATAGGGATAATTAACAATTTCAAAATTAAGATCAACTCTCTTGTCATAGATTTTACTAATTAGTTCGCGACAGTATCAGAAATGTAAGCTTTGTCGAGTTGAAGTTACATAGGAGAGATATTATTAACCATAGTAGAACAGAAAGGATTACCCATACTGTGTTGCTTTAAAGTAGAATATTGCTTAAGCCGGTGATAGGAGGCGTGATAGGTGTTGTGTCTTATAATTACCTCTCATTAACAGACTCAATAAAACCGAGTCTGCTACTTTTCTCTCTTGTTTGTGTTTGTTGCTTCCAAGGGATCATAATGTTCAATATGTATTTGTATGTCATCCAAATACCAAGAGGTGTCATCATTAAAGGCCTTCAATTACATCTGCCGGATTATTGGATGAAATACTCAACATGAAATCTCTTTCATAGTAATACAAAAAGAAATCTAGAAGAAGAGATGCACAGTTCGAAGCAATAGAAGATACCAACAATTTGTCCATATACGGTAGTTCCATCCTGACGAAAATGTTATCTATAATGAGTAACAGGAAAATGAGTGTTTCACAAACTTCGTGGCAAATCTACATAGTGTATTTGTCTAAACTGCCGTGAGTAAAAATCGCTTTGATATTATTACAGGCCAAAAGTGTAGTTTTTTCTCTAGCGAAAGATTTTGGAAGAAAATATAAGCTTGTCTTCGATAAGGTGATGTTCTATTGTTGTATATAAGGTAGAGATGCCATACGTACTTACAGATCAAACTGGACGTTTATTACAAATTGTATCATAGAATATCTCCTGAATTTGTAATAGACCAAAATAAATTAATCCCAGATTTTCTTAAGTTTCAGCACAACATTGTTTAACGTGATCTTTAACGGCAGTAAGACAAGCATTTACAAATTTGGAGATGTTTGTGGAGGTGCAGGCGCTAGAATTTGAAATACAGCGGCCCTTATATGGAATGTTTATGTAATTTAGGAATCCAGTACATAGTTGGCAGTTTATTTGCTTTTGAAGTCGAACATGATTACTTTTAATCAATAGGTCATCTTGTACACTGTTTTGACGAATTTATAAAATGTAGTTGTATTGAGTTTGTTAATTGATAATATATGTGCAGTAACAGCTTACTGTCAAATGACGACTTTCCAACTTCTATTGGTGGAGGAAGACCCTCCGAGCAATTGACATATCGCCAGTACTTAGATATCTCCGCCCAATTGTTGATGTCGGAGTATATTGACAATAGTTTATATAACATAGTTGTACGTGCTTTATACACGTGCTGTTGTTTGCCGGAGGTATCATTCTGGTTTGATTAAATGTATAAATGATTATTGACAACTGGTGACATGTTAATTGTTTCGAACGGGCGGTCACCTGGGTAGAACCACCAACTTATCGCAAGCCAGCTTGTAGCTTCCTCACAGTCATCGGATTCCTGGACCCATGACGGATCGAATGCTCACCGCTTTTTGTTCGAACCCTTACGGGTCTAAGAATCTTTATATGGGTAAGCTTTGCAGCTGGCTTTCATTTGTGTTTCTCTGCCATACTTTCTCTGACGTACATTGTGCGTATCAAGTATGCATTGCTAACTACATCAGCCGATTAAATTGACCGTTGTCAGACACGTACGATATCAGCGGCATATGGAGATGTTATTACCGACAATTTGTTTCATAGTCAATATTATAACAATATCATAAAATGACGATAATTCCATCTTCTCTAACGTGAAATGATACAGGATTGCCACACAGGATCAATGTCAACTTCATCTCAGTCTACGGAATATGTTATTACTGACCAGTTGAGGTGTATATCTTATGCCCCGGATATTCAGCCTTTGTAATGTGTTAGACGAATTCTATTAATTGTATCTGGCATATATCGGTACGGTAATGACCAATGTTTATATAGATGATGATATACTAGCAGAACAAAGAGGAAAAGGTCCTCCTGGATATTAAAACAAAATAACGTATTCACGTATAGGGGTTTAACTTTGCGTTAAACAATTTGTCAGTCATATTTCAACCTCTTCTGATAAACATTTAAACAAGTTTAATAATAATTTTATAACGTTGATTATGACCAAGGATCCACGAAAATTGTGAATCAGGTCACCATAGAAGTCATGTTGTGGTAGTCGTCCTTGTCTTAAATTAGTTCTTATATTACTTGTATATTTTAAATTTAGATTAGGATTACGATGATAGCATTCTGCAAATTTGTATTTGACGAATTTGGTTACGGTATAGAGAAGCTTTTCGGTCTCCCCGATATAGTAACGTTTAAGCTATAGGTTACGGATATTAAAGTCGTTTCGTTTGTTTCAACGTGTTTGTAGACTCCAATATGATTTCATTCGACTCCAGCAACTTTTTTAATACACGTATCGTCGGCAGTTATTTATTAGACTACGTCTGTACCAATGGTTTGTGTTGACCATAATCACACATTCATTAAACTACAGAGGCTAGTCTAATACACGTCTGTAATAAGGCATTTATTAAACTCCAGAAACTAATTTAATTAGTACCCTAATCAAACATGATTTAGATTCCAGAAACTAGTTTAATCTACGTCTGTACCAACGGTTTGTGTAGGCGTCAATACTATATTCAATATGCCACCAGCAAGATCATGCAGTTTATAAGAATCGTTCATGGGTATCCGATGAAGATCGGAAATTCAAACACAACTTATAATAGTTATATATCGGAACCGGATCCCCTTGATCGATTTTTTTCTTGCATATCATTTGCATTCTGCGCATTGATGTCGCCAACTACTAACGCATGGCATGTTTATTTACACAATGGCGCCATGCAATAGTCATTGTTGATATCATCGAGCGACTTTTATTTTCCCGATTGTGTAAGATCAGGCTTTCTATCAGCCATGTAAAATGCGGATAACCTTTTATCACATGAAACTGCTTGTATTCCGTATAATATACCCATTACGTATTTCCTTATATTAACCATGTGTAATACAAGGCGACCGAAATTTCAAAATTCAAAATTCAAAAAATCAAAATTCAAAAATTCAAAAATTCAAAAATTCAAAAATTCAAAATTCAAAATTTTAAAAATTCAAATTCAAAATTTCAAAATTCATGTGATAAAAAGGATCTGACACTCGTTGTCATTTCATACAAAATTTTATTAAACTCGTCCAGGAATTTGTTATTAAGCTCGCCAGAGGCTCGCTTAATAACACATTTCTGAACTCGTTTAGTAAAATTTTGTATGAAATGACAACTCATGTCAGATCCTCTATATACGGTATGCAAGAACAATATACGCTTCTCTGCTCCCACATGTTGTGTAGGCACTATTAAAGAAATTAAACCACGTCTTTATAGGACGTAATAAGTATATGATTAGGCGCCTGCAATTAAACTACTGAAACATAAATCTAATACCAGTACAAACGGGTTTGGATACGTTTCACATAGGCTGGTTGCAAATCCTAAGAGTTTTATCATTATTGAAATCGCGCTTTAGCTTTTGTTTTACTAGTTTAATACAGTATCATGACCCTCTACTACAAGGACTTAATAGGTTTCCAAAACCCAGCGTTACTGCTAGATATCATATAAGTTTATTGTTTAATATTGCAATACTCGTGAATTACGTTATGCTGTAGCTACTTCATGCTCTGAACAAATAACTGTAGTGTCAAATTACCATTTAGTTTATGTCTTTAAGTGTAGTTTTATAAACATAGAAATCCGTTATGATATTGAGTTTTAAGAAAATGTGGTTATTAAATGTATAGCGATCTACGTGACGCTATATACAGGTAAATGCAGAAAAAAACAACGTTTTAGATAAAGGGGTAGACGTTTAGTTAATGAGACATGGGTCTACAACAGAAATCATTTAGAAATAGTGAACGATTTTAAATACCTGGGAATTGTATTTAATTATACTGGGTCATTTAATCTAAATCAAGAGACCTTAACAGAACAAGGAGTAAAAGCTTTGCATATATTAATTGCACATGTAAACAAATACAATTTTAAACCAAAAATACGTTGTCAATTATTTGATGCGCTCATTGGCTCTACATTTATAGCTATCGATCAGAAATTTAGCGTTTTACAAAGTCGAAGGAGCTTGAAATGATTCATTTGAAATTGTGTAAAATCTTGTTAAGGGTTAAATCGTCCACTAGCAATGCTGGTACTTAGGTAGAATAAGGTAGATACCCATTGTATATTGTAAGGTATGTAAAAAGGATAAGGTATTGGAATAAGGTAGTCGATATTTAAAATATTTTAAAATCTACTTATAAAGATACAGTGAGAGATTGGAGAGAAGAATTGGGCAAGTAACGTTAAAACCATTCTGATTGGCTATAACTATGTTTGGAACTACACAAAATGTATTGATATGAACACATTTACATTTATTGATTAAACAAAGATTAATTGATTGTTGTGTTCAAAAATGGAAAGGTGATATTGAATTTTCATATGATGTTCTCTTGTATATCTTTCAATCAACATTAAGAACTGCCATGTCGAGGTTAAGATTATACTCTCATAGACTTAGACTTGAAACTGGCAGATATGCTCAAAATAGAACTGATAGAAATTGATATTGTTGTAATAGTGCCGACTTAGAAGATGAATATCAGATTATTTTAATACGTCAGCTAGAGCTGTTTAGGTTATCTAGGTTTGTCAGAGAAGCATTTATTCCTCGAAATAGTTCATAATGAGTCGATTATTTATGTTCATCCTCGTTTGGATATAACATTTGAACTATAACTTAATAATAGTAATCTGTAACAATTTAGTAGGTACACTTAAGTCCGTATAACATGTGTATTGTCGTTAGAGTTAATGTTTGTGTGCGTGCGTGCCTGTGTGCGTGCGAGCGCGTGTGCGTATGAGTTGTGTTTGTATTTTCACATTATGTAATATAAAAGTTATTTTGATCTGTCCCATAATAAAACAAATGTAATATGTATTTAGATGAAGAGAACTATTTGTTTATGTCATAAATAAAGAATGTGTTCTGTTCTGTTCTATAAACATGATAAAGACAAAAGCAAGATTCAACACATTAATATGGAATAAATTTTAACGACGTTGTAATATCTTAATAGAAACCATCGTGGCGTAATGTAAACATTGTCCTGTCGTATGTTACGATGTCACAAAGGCGCAATGTACACTTCCAATGTGTTGATTTACCCATCAAATGTGTTGATTTACGCATCAAATGTGATGAATTACACATCACATGTGCTGGTGATCGCATCAAATGTGTTAGTGGGCGATTAAAACATGCTGATGCGGATGACAGACTGACCATAGTAACTTCTAAAATTTGGAACGGACAAGTTTATTGCGCGTCATATGTTTAGAAGACGCTTGCCGAATAAGACATGTCAATGCATGTATTACCGGAATATAATCTGTAAAAGTAATGGTACTGGGTATCGGTACCTTTTTAGACATTTCGCTTTGTCTGCAATATTTTATTATTTCGCATTTTGACCTTAAGGAGCCCAACAGGGAATACCCTACAACTGTGGATCAAACTATGTTGTATTATGTCTCATACGAGTACAAACATTATTTCAATTCTCGTAGCGTTAGTTTATCAGTATGTAACTGATATCGTGACCTGACAATTATGATATCATGATCTGACTGTCACAAAATGTCACGGGAATAGCGTATTGGTCGAACATAGCTCTTGTAAGTACTTGTTAGTTACACCCTAATCCATTGCTGAGTTGAAACAAATTCACAATGTTCATGATATATTCAGGTAACACGGAAAACCGTGCACATTTTAAATGGCCGCAATAGGGTGCCCGGAAGGGCCGTTTAATAAGTTTAGTTTTGTGCTAATGCATGTAAACGTATAGGTCTATCTCCCTTGAAAGGCAAAACTGTGTAAGGGTCCTTTCGTGTAGATTTTAATACTACGAATTTAGCCACGTATGTCAAGGACTGAACGGGGGAAATAATGGTTTGGGCGTAACGTTTGCTATAAAATCCATTGTCTTCTAGTTCTGGCCGGGATTGCTTGATAGTTGCTTTGTTTGGAGCAGAAGTTGGACGGCGAAATTCACAGGCAATATGTGGTCAGTATTTATTTATTAACTTTTATCGTACATTTGTATTCAGTGGGCGGCGCCATCTTGGTTGGCGGTTACGACATCCGGTTAGCTTATATGTTTCTCAAACATTAACTTGAGCCTAGCATATGCTTTTGAAGTTACTTTATTAGATGTAATTATTGTAATTGATCATTAATTGTAAAACAATATTAATTTGATAACGGTGTATAATAGGTGCATTTGTTAACATTAGTTAACAATGAGATGAGTGACTAGTATAGATGTTCGACGCGTATAGATAGCGTTGTATAATATGGGCATTAGTTGACATAAATGTGTGCATGCATAACTCAGTGAGTGTAATATACGAGTGATTTGATAACGTTGTATATTACACGTATTAGGGGCATTGGTTAACAGCGACGTACATGGCGTATACATGGCGTTGTAGAATATGTATACATTGCTATTCATCATTAGTACAGCTTACATATATTTATTAAATAATGATTTGTTTGGGTAATGATAATTATGCAAGATTGTTATGTTTATCAACCGACATCTAAAACGTATGTATAATTACAGCCTAAGCCATCCAGGGTTGTATATAAGCCATCCAGGTTTGGATATAAGCCATCCAGGTTTGGGTATAAGTCTTCCGGAGTGGAGCTAAGCTTCCACGCATAACTTTAAGAGCGGTGGAGACGGTCCCCGTACCTGCGCGACATGGCCAGGTTCTAGTAGCGACAACCCCCAGGACACGAGGTGGGCCCGTTATCAGTCCTCATTGGATGAACATCATCCACAACCTCAGTGGAGGTTAATCATCATACATATCGCGTCATCAACCCTTATAGAAGGCATTTGATGACAATCACTCATTGGAATCGTGCATCATCATCTTCATGAGCTCTCACGCATCACAGTTATCGCGCTTGATCATAGATCAACGATGTTATAACTTTAACAACACTTTAGTGTCGTATATAGTCAGTCGACACTTTCATTATTTGTTACAATACTAAGAACGTCTTAAACGTTCATGAGAACATTATTTTCATATTTCATCTGTGTATTCGCTTGTTTTTTTAGATAATTGTATATATATTTATCATATTTTAAAAGTTGCATTAAACTTATGTAAATGCATTCAACGTCATTGAATCTTTCCTGAGTTAGCCCCAACCACTAGGATCATCTTGCGACACTGACAATGTATGCCAAATGGGAATTACGAGTAGAAACAATGTGAAGCATAGGAAAGGCACAAATACATCAAGATATGAAATAATGGATTACACATGTGGGAGATTGAATAAATATTGGAGAATGTGTATACACAAAATCTCAATGAATCACATTGACAAAGACATTTTTAATTTTGTATGAAACATTTGTTTTTTATTTGTGTTGTCTCTCTGGCTCGGAACCAAATGTTACAATAAAATTTTATTTCAAAAAGTCAAGACACATTATTTTCCTTTGTTTCATAATGTCAGTGTAGCTGTCATTGATGAATCATGTATTTTATGATGATATATGAAATCATAGCATTACACCTATTTCGATTTAAATAACATTATGACTGTCATATCAAATGGAATTTATTTTTATAGTATTTAAGGGAAATGCCGATTAGTAAAATGCTACACTGATATCGTTCAGATAATCGGTTAGCCTATTTATAACGGGTTGTCGTATACAAATTGGGTTTTAACGTCCACATCATAGGGCGGCTACCTCAGTGGGAGATGAGAGGGCAACAGGATTTGCCATCGCCAGTTCCCCAACCCACGCGAGAGAGTTGTCTATCACTATAAAACGCAACTTAATCAGGCGAAAGTATGTCTACTATATTTTATTTTGCAAGAAATTAGAAATTAAAACGTACCACATGTAAAAGTAATTCATTTCAATATACTTATTATTTCATGTATCGATTAATAAAAATGTTCAATGGAATTTTCCAAAATAATACATGTATATTTAGCATGCATGCTTAATTACGTAAAAAGGGGAAACGATGGTCAAGTGAATAGAACGGAATTCCGATCAGGATAGCATAAATTCGAACCTCATCGGCACCAGCGATTTTCATAGGTGTGTCAGTGCAGTACACATTATCTAGCCCTGTCCGTCGAACTGGGACGCCTACCCTCCGAACACGCTGAAGAACCATAGGACTATACTGGACAGTAAGAGTAGGGCATGGTTACCGATACCCATGCATCCTGTCATTCTCTCTGAGATAATGTGTTGATGAAACTTTAAATGGCAACTCAATTAACATGACGCCAGATGTCAATCATTTATCCATCAAATCAATCAAAAAGATACGCTAACACCGTCAAACATTAGCACGTACAGCGTGACAAAACCTATTGTCAATATAATCCGACATCAACAATAGGGCGGAGATATCTAAGTATTAAGTTAATTCAATTTTGTGAAGCAATTATGAACGTTTTGATCCTTGAAGGCTACCTCAAATCGTGATCGATTGTGAATTGATTGTATTTGTTGTACTTGTTTTCTTTAGTAATATGTTGTAGGCTACCAGTCGCACAGTACGAAAAACGAGAACACCGATATATCGATCGTTGTCAGAACGTTATATACCACACTACTCAGCTACGAACACATACTTTGTTGGAATTATGTATTCTTTGGCATGCCGGTGTAATGATTACACTCGTATACAGTAATCCAACACTAGTTATGGTCGCAGTGAAATAGTAGCATAGAGAGACTTTTTTTACTTTTATCAAATACGATGACTCCAATAACAAGTGATTCAGCTTAATAAGTTCTATACTTATTTTACTTCCTATCCTGACACCCCTCAATTGTACACGCTATGCCGAATAAATATGTATGTACTAAATACCCAATCTCCCCGCAGAGTTATCGTTCCTTGCACTCACATATATCTCTGCTAACTACTAAATTACAAGATTTTGGTAAAATCTGTTAAATTTGAATATGTTTACCTAAAACTTATTTATTTCTTGTGTAAATATAATTTTCAGAATATCTGCAGATAAGATGTTGCAAGATTTGGAATAATGCACGAAAACACTTCCGTTTTAATCGGGACTATTTTACTACATAATTCTCCTCAATCGATACGCTTATGTTAATATTTCAAACCGAAGCTGGGTAGCAGAAAATTACTAAAAAAAAATAACAAAAATAAAAATAAAATTGAAATTATTTAATATAGGTCTATATTTTATCTTTGCAGATCACGCAAAAGGATTAATTATAAACATCGTCGTAACTTTTTTGAATAATCACGTGACCTAACCGTTCGCCCTACTTCCTTTGACGTTGACAGAGTCAAATGAGGAACGAGTGTACTCTGGGTAGAGATTGCTAAATACCTTACACGCTGCGCCGACGCTAAGCACAACACAGGAAGTATGTAGATCTAAATGGTTTATTTATAGCACAGACATTGTTTATGTAAACACAAGAGTTAAAAAGTAATCGTGCCTTTTTCAACGCAGCATACGTTTATAATCGGGTGTTTTTATTAACGGTTGGGTACATCAGATGATTTAATGCACATTTGACAGTAATATTATACACAATTACTTGACACAAAGTCTCTTTCATCTCGGTTAAGGTTAACAATAAGCATATTCTGACTTTAAAGTGCCATGCCACTATGCTGATTCTAATAACCAAGTTTACTATTAAAATTACCCATCAGATATCCTCAGTTACAGAGAGTGGATATACATTATTAGCTTACATTGTATACAGCTAGAAAGGATATAGGTAAAAGCATAATATTCTGAACTTCACTGGTCTGGTACGCACGTTATGTAATTTAACAACACGTTAAACATGATCTGTACTTCTACTCCTCGTATAAGCTTAAACATCAATCTATGTATTGCCTAACGAATTGAAATACGTAACAACTTATTAAATGTTAGTTTTGATGTAGAAAATCTTTGAATGTGTAATTGAAACTATGTCAAAAGTGTTTTAATCGTTACCAGTGGAATTAAGTATTTGCATTGGAAAAGCAATATGGTGAGATGAAGTTCAGTGCATTCCGGGAAAACTTTAATCCCAGAGACACATATATTGTGCCACCAAATGTTCAACACCTATAGCTACATGTATATTGTAAAAGTAGTTTTACAAGTCGAAATGTATCATTCAAGGAACACAGTCAATCAAAAACACAAACAGAAACAAGCATTACTTACGGTGGAAGCCCTATTGTCAACCCTTTTGTGTTTGTGATGATTTATTTATTTATCTTTAAAGTTGTTCTTTGCTTCTGTCTGTGTTTGTGGTTGACTGTCGTCCTTGAATGCTACTTTTCTTGTTCGATTTTTATCTCGACTATTCGAAGAATAGTGAGAGCTATCCTACTTACCATGGCGTCGGCGTTGGCGTCGGCGTCCCCAGCTTCACTTTAAAGTTTTTGTTCAATACATGTACATGATGTATAACTTAAATACTACTGAAGCTATTGAATTAAATCTTTATACTATTGTTTCCCATCAAATTCTGCACCTTACCCAACAACCCCCATAACTCTTCCTTGCATTTTGACAAAGTTATGTCCCTTTGATTGTCTATGTCTTCACCATAAAGTTTTTGTGCAATATATTTATAACTTTAAAATTACTCAAGCTATTGCATTAAAACTTTAAACTAATGTTTCCCATCAAATTCTGCACCTTATCCAACAATCCCCATAACTCTTCCTTGCATTTTGACAAAGTTATGGCCCTTTGATTGTCATGTCTTCACCTTAAAGTTTTAGTGCAATATATTTATAACTTCAAAACTACTCAAATTATTGCATTAACATTTTAAACTAATGTTTCATATTAAATTCTGTACCTCATCCAACAATCCTCACGTCATCCAATAAACCCTATAACTCTTCCATTCATTTTGACAACATTATGGCCCCTGAATTGGTAAAACATGTCATTTTTACATAGAAGTATATAGGAAAAACACTTCAAAATCTTCTTCTCCGAAACAAAAAGAGATGCAGCTTAGATATGTTGTATGTAGCATCGTCTATTATTCCTCTACTAAGTTTGCTAAAATGGTGACCCTGGAATCAGTTTTGGACACAAAGGGTGAAATATGAGGGTGTGGGTGGCCCCACTGAGTCATAAATTAGTAATTGTTGAGGTCCCCACACTATAACCATATATACACTTACTGGACATGGACAGACAGATACAACCATCCAACCAGCATAGACACCGGGTTGCTTTTCCACCCCTGGGGACATAGCCCCTCGGTCATAACTTGGAAACCATTGAGATCTCCACCCTATAGCAATATATTCACTTACTGGGAATGAACAGACAGATATAACCACCCAACCGGCACAGACCCCGGTCTCCTTCCCCACCCCTTGGTGACATAGCCCCTCGGTCATGACTTGGAAACCATTGAGATCCCCACCCTATATCCACATATACACTTATTGGGCATAAACATGATGAACAGACGGATACAACCACCCAACCAGCATAGACCCCGGATTCCTTCCCCACCCCTGGTGACATAGACCCCGGGGGTCATAACATGTACACCGTTGAGGTCCCCACCTTATAACCATATCTACACTTACTGGGCATGAACAGACAGATATAACCACCAACCAGCATAGACCCCGGGCTCCTTCCCCACCCCTGGGGACATAACCCCTCGGTCATAACTTGTAAACCATTGAGATCCCAACCATATATCCATAAATTATACACTTACTGGGCATGAACAGACGGTTACTTCCACTCAACCAGCATAGACCCTGATCTCCTTCCCCAACCCTGGGGACATAGCCTCTGGGTCATAATTTGGAAACCATTAAGATCCCCACCATATGACCATATATACACTTACTGGGCATGAACAGACGGAAACAACCATCCAACCAGCATAGACCGTGCACTCCTTCCCCACCCCTGGTGACATAGCCCCCGGGTCGTAACATGTAAACCGTTCAGATCCCTATCCTGTAACCATATATACACTTACTGGGCATTAACAGACGGATTCAACCATCCAACCAGCGTATACCTTTGTGGACCTAGCTCCTGGGTCAAACTTTACAATAAAAACCGATAAAGGTGATCCTTTGGGAGCAACAAACACAATTAAGATAATAAAGCAGCAGCTTCGGTTTTATTGAGTCTGTTACAAATCATTTGATATTTTTATCTCGACTGTTCGAAGGATCTTATGGGGTCTATAGGTCAAAGTTCATGGTCACAAATTGCATTTATGTGTTGATAGGCTCTTAGCATCAGTTTAATGTTTACGTCCGCATTTCATAACATGTAAATAAGTTCAACATTTGTTATCCAATCATCATCAAACTTACATACTTTATTATAAATAGGACGATGATCTTATCTGTTGAGTTCAAGATAATTGGATGAAAGTTCAAGGTCACAAAGGGGTCAAAGGTCAAATGCATTTACATTATACTTTTAACATATATTCTTCAAATTTTCAACTGATAACATTTGCATTATGTATCCTTTGAAAGGGTTATTATGAAATTACTTCCGTGTCATCACAGGAAAATTGTGGCCCTTGATTTAATGAAAATTCCAATGTTTTCCTTCTTGATACATCCAGCTCGCCCCTTTATTTTCACGTTTATCTTTATGATAGTATGCCGGGTGTATCATTTCTTGTTCTCTGAAAATTCGAAATAGTCGAGCTACGCTGTCCTCTGACAACTCTTGTAATATCTTTATTTACAAAGATGAGAAAGATACGACGTCACAAACATGAAAAATGTTGACAATAGGGCTACCGCCTTGGAACGGTCAGTGGCAGAACAGGCCATATTTGCTTTTGGTGTGTAGTTTGTGTAATTAATATTAATATTGTGTAATGTTGCAGCTGGTTATCATCAATGCATGCCGAACATCCCGTTAGACTTTTATATATATATATACGCGAAGGGAGAAGCTAGTTAATGATTAGACTGGTAGTTTGTTTTGTGCACCCTTGACTTTAAAGGGTACTGAAACAAACAAATTCAGGATAATAATACACTTACAATGTATTATATTGGAAATATTTGCATTAACAAGGATCTGATTCTAGGCCAGTATTAAACAGTTATGTTATACATTGGTAGACAGGGATCATGATGTTATGGTGGAACTAGTGTTATTGGTTTTAATACAAATATAAACGAAAAAATATATAAGTAAATGTGCTTCAGGATTATATAAAATGTCCATATGGATTAATTCCGGTTAATTATTGCCAACGAAATATTTTTCGGTTATGAAAGCTGGACGACTCAGCTGCGTTTTGTTGCTAAAACTAAGTATAAAAGTCGAACAGGATCTGCAGCTTTCACAGAACTCAGTAACCCCCAAAATACTCAAAACGACCAAGATGAATGGCAAAACTAATAGAGAATAACGGCATATGACGTCACAAACACAAAAAAAAGTTGAAAATAGGGCTACTGCATTGGAACGGCCAGTGGCAAAAATTGCCGCTGGGGGAATTAAACCAGGTTATAGGGTGCATCAAACCTCACACTTACCCTACTTCATCCCAATAAAACGGGACAGTGTAAATAAAGAAATCCCCGCAATAAACTATTCTCTAACCATCATGAAAATCATCAATATTAATTCATATGGTGATAGTGTCTAACAATTATACATTATCCAAATAAATTGTACTTCTTCTATAAATAAACTTGAATTTATATGAGCTTTAAGCCATCAGTAGTACTATATTATGTATATTATAAACTAGCTAAATTAGTCTAGTTTTCACGACCGAACAATTTTCGTCAACTACATGTGTATATTCAAATCGTACCGATAATTGGCCCTAGTTTAGTGCATATGCACACTGATTATGAATCTGAATCACATGATGGTGGTTGTAATCGTACTTGGATTGACACCCATAATGATTCCATATCGCCTCCATTCTCTTTAATAATTACAACATTAAAATAACACGATATAGAAATGATTCACGTTCAAGATATTAAACAACAATGAAATGTGCGATTGTCTGCATAAATCCCTTCGAATTAGTATAATATTAATTGACTAGCATTTTACACCATACATCATTAGTCGATCAATCTTTGTAGTGTAAATGCTCAAATCATTATATCATGTCGTTTTCAAAAAGTATAATGCAATCATCCTGGCTTAAGTTTTGCTTTAGAACCTTTACACTTAAGAAAGTACCTTAAAGCTATTTAGCACAAAGATGTTAGTCACAGCTGAAACTTAAGTATAGCTCGGACAGTTGAAAAAGACTATTGAATATACTCTCTGAGAGCGCCGACGAAGTTAAGTCTGTTGAATGAACTGGCAAATGAGTGATTGAATTACTTAAAAAGAAAGATCAAATGTTTATATTGTTTTTATTCAGCGCAGTATGGTGTGTTTACAATGAACGTTGACTCTATATAATGGTAGAGCAAACTGACACAGCTGGGAAATGGTAATTAAAGGGGTTGATGCACTATTTTCATACACTATTTATTTTAAACGGCTCTGAAATTTAATTTATACATTTTACCTCTGTATATTTATTTTTAATCAGTTTGTAGCGATTTCATTTGCTTTCAAATATATTTTGTCAATATGTCATATATGGCAAAAATGCGCGATGACGTCATCATTTCAAGATGGCTGCCTCCTTTTATGTTCTGGCATATTTTCAATAGGTCATATCTCTTATTAGGGAAGCTTTCGTAAAGAAAGAACATCTAGTCGCTGTATTATTTGACTTGGAGAAAGCTTATGCTACTGCATGGAATACGGTATCATGAATGATCTTTATGACATTGGTCTTAGAGGCCGATTACCAATTTTTATAGAGGATTTCTTAGATGAAAGACAGGTTTGTGTCCGAATTGGTTCAACTCTCTCTGACATTCATGAACAGGAGATGGGTGTGCCACAGTGCAGCATACTCTCTGTCACCCTTTTTAATATCAAAAGTAACAGTATAGTTAAATGCATCAATCCTGGTGTTGATTGCTCTCTATATGTTGACGACTTTGTTATATGTTATCGTGCAAAAAACGTGAACCCTAATGAGAGACAACTTCAACAATGTCTGAATAAACTTCAAACCTGGTCGGACGCAAATGGTTTTAACTTTTCTAAATCTAAAAGTAATTACATGCATTTTTGTCAACTATGTAAACATCATGAAGACCCTCATCTAACACTGGATGAGTCACCAATATCAGTAGTGGATGAGACAAAATTTCTTGGTATTATTTTCGACCGTAAATTAACGTTTATACCACACCTTAAATACTTGAAGGCCAAGTGCCTTAAAGCTCTCAATTTACTTAAAGTTGTTGTAAACACTAATTGGGTAGCAGATCGTAAAGTACTTTAATTTACAACTTTATAGATCTCATCAGATCCGAGCTGGATAGCTACGGCCGAGTAGTATATGGATTGACTCGCAAGTCATACTTACAGATGCTCGATCCTATACATAATCAAGGATAACGACTCGGCTTAGGTGCCTTTCGTACATCACCAGCCAAAAGTCTATATGTTGAAGCTAATGAACCATTACTGTCTCATAGACGGGAAAAATTATCCCTTCAATATACCATTAAATTAAAATCTAACCCTTTAAACCCAACCTTCGATCATGTTTTTAATCCTAGTTATGTACCTCTTTTTGATCGAAAACCGAAGGCCATTCGATCATTTGGTCTTTATATTAAACCAAAATTGAGAGACACTGAAATCGACCTAGATTTGATTGCCAAGTACAAAGTATCACAAATTCCACCGTGGACTTTGAAAACAACCAACAATTATTTTTGATCCCAAATCCAGTACAGACCCCAGTGTCTTTCAAAGCAATTTTAATGAAATTAAATCGAAATACAGTAACTTTCAACATATATACAAGATGGTTCTAAAGATGGAGATAAGGTAGCTACAGCATCTGTTGTTCACAAATACAGCATAAAAAAGCCGCCTGCCTGACAAGGCCTCTATCTTTTCAGATGAATTTAAGGCAATTGAACTTGCCTTAAATTATATTCAGGAATCTGATGATGACCATTTTGTAATATTTTCTGATTCCCTTTCATCTCTTCAAGCACTGGGTAATATGAACATGATAACCCAGTTGTGTTTCAGCTTTTTGAAAAGTACAATTCTCCTATATTTGATAACGCTATTACTTTCTGCTGGCTTCCAAGCCATGTAGGAATATGTGGTAGTGATAGAGCTGTTAGTGCTGCTAAAGCAGCATTAGGTTTACATATATCTAATGCTAAATTACCTTATACTGATTTTAAAAGTTGTATTAACACATTTATTCTAACTCTTGGCCAGCCGCTTGGGATTTGTCAGTTAATAATAAACTCCATTCAATTAAAATATACATGGAGAATGGCGTTCTTCTAGTAGACCGATTCGTCGAGAAGCAGTTGTCCTAGCCCGGTGCAGGTTAGGGCATACACATTATACTCATTCATATTTGTTACAAGTTGAGCAATTACCAGAATGTATACCCTGCTTTGCACCGTTAACGGTCAAACACATATTGTTGGAATGAGTAGACTTTGATCATATGCGTCAAAGGTAATACGATGTTAATACTGTGGAAAAGTTATTTGATACTATAGATTTTAGTCTTGTTTTAGATTTCCTAAAAGAAATCAGACAATACATATCTTCACCATGTGTTCTTATATATATTTACTTGTTGGTATACCCGTTTTGAATATTGCATCAACCCCTTTAAAACAACTAATTTAAATACCATCATTTGTATGTCCATGTGGTTAACCATCGACATATCATGCAAACAACGCAGATTTAACGCTGAACAGTGTGCATTCATTAAAGTAGCTAATAAATCATCCAGTTAGTAAACAAGCAATATTGATTTAGTATTAATCTATTGCGTTGAAACTGTCAGTGTTGCGACCCAGAATGATGTATGGCAAATCAATACGTTTTATTGAGATAGCCTTTAATATATTGTTCAGGGCGCTTGTTTCAGTCAACTTTTTTTCTGCATTTATATGAGCATTTTTTATTGTAGGTACATACGTGATATATTTTAAGTGTTAAATAAAAATACCATAGTTTTGCAAATCGGTTGAGAAATACATACTGTATGCCTACAGCCATGTACATTCCTTGTTGCCGGACAGGAGAAAATTGAGAATTTAAAATAACTACAGTTAGACTTAATAGTTTGATATACATTTAACTTCCAGAGTGTCTTGATTTACATATAAACATTATATTTGGATAAAACAACTAAAAATATTTTTTTTTATTTTTTTTGATGCAGCAGCATTTTGAACTGGAAACGCCATATCACAAACAACTTTTGCACGTGATGTTTTTTTTTTAAATATCTAAACCGATTTTGAAAAGTAGGGTAATTACCAATAATACTGTCTGTTTGACTGTTACACATCTTATTGAGATGCTATTTGAAGTTTGAAAACTTCAAACAAATCTTTGGCTGAAACAAGAGCCCCGAAAGTAATTAATCAGAGCTCCAGATAAGCTTTAAAGTTAAAGGTTAGTTTACCCCCTAAATAAAACCGCAATGTTGATTATGACATTTCTAAAAAGTACATGTTATATTTCCGATGCGTTTTACTCAAAAATATACCATTTTATACCAGAAGTGTATATTCTCGATTGCTGATATTTACTCCTAATTGATTTATTCAATGGCGAATTCCTAAATGTTAATGCTGAAATACTCCCAAAAATGGCTTAATTGGAGCTTAGATTAATTACAAGTACCGCCTGCGTAGATTAACTGCAAACCCCACCCCAATAGATTTATTCTAAAACAGTTTTTAAATTGCAGAATGTTAATGTAGTGAATAATCTACTCCGAAAGTTACATCCTTCTATGCTTGCTTTTTTATTGAATTTTGTATACAGGTGCTATCAATACTATTATGTTGAACTAAAAACGATAAAGAAAACATTACATATCAACCAATACTCACGAACACGAGCGGATGCTGTCAATTCAGTTAGAACCCAGAACATGTGTTTGATCTAATATATAGTATTCAAATCAATTTTGTTAAAACTCCATTAGAAACAAGAAATCCGCGGTTTCACATGTCTCGCCTAACGAGGGCAATAAAAATAAAAAATAAAAAGGTCAATGATGCTAAAATGATCGGATTTTTGAAATTGTATTCGTAATTGTTTTAGACAAGCCGATTGCGGAGATTTTCCGATCTTATTCGTTTACAATCGGAACCACTCGTCTGATTAGCGAAGAGTTCCGATCGATTCGTTTGCTATCGGAACTGCGCCGAATAGTTTGTAATCGCATTGCGCATGTCCGAGAAAATCGTAAAAACTCGTAGTTCTCCGGCAGGAATAAACGGCTGGGCAGCATTTTATTCAAGATATTGTTTTGATCATAATTAATAATTTACAGAACTGGAATACGAACCATGTTTCTTCTTAGAATACTCATAAAATAGCTTTGTATACATATAAATGCAGTAATATTGAGTATTTAATATTTTACATTAAATATCGCGTAGATATAGGTAGTGCCTCTTTAGGTGCAATTGTTTAAAAACAAAATGCCATTCTATTAAAAAAATTAATCAGCTCCAAAAAGTAGATCAAGGTCATAGATGAAATCAATGCGTCTAAAAAGATGCACTACCCAAGACACAACTATGTCAAAATATAATGTTTTGTTTTCCAAAGATTAGGCTAAAAATTAGGTTTAAAACATCTAGTGCATAGTTATAGTTCATGAGAAAGTGATGTAAATTTAACAATAAAAGTTATCTGCCCTTTGCTTGGATGGTGAAGGTCACATCCACATTTGCGTTTTTGACACGTTGTGATGTACTATCCAAGAAACAACTACAAGCAAAGTTTGAACGGTCTGTTGCATAACGTTTGTGAGAAAATTACCTAAACGCAAATGCTGAGGTAAAAAATATTAAGTAATTTGCCCTTTGCTTGGAGAGTCAAGGTCACATCCACATCTGCTTTGTCACGTTGCGATGTACCACCCAAGATACAACTATAAACAAAGTTTGAAAGGTGTAGTGCATACAGTTTGCGCGAAATTGACCTCAACGCAAAGTTGAAGGTAAACGTATTAAGTTATCTGTCCTTTGCTTGAAGAGTCAAGGTCACTTCCATATTTGCTTTATCACGTTACGATGTACCACTCAAGATAAAACTATAAGCAACGTTTTAAAGGTCTAGTGCATCCAGTTTGTGAAAATATGACCTAAACGCAAAAAGTGTACGTAAAAATTATTAAGTTATCTGCCCTTTGCTTGGAGGGTCAAGGTCACTTCCACATTTGATTTGTCACGTTGCGATGTACCACCCAATATACAAGTTAATATAAGCAAAGGTTGAAAGGTCTAGTGTATACGGTTTGTGAGGAAGTGACCTAAACGCAAAACTTGAATGTTGAAGCTTTCGCCTTCGCCGTCGCCGCCGCTGGAAAAGCAACATCTGTGTCTCTTTTTTACTTCGAAAAGGCGGGACAATAACGAACAGATTGCAAAATATGTTGATTAACGGCGCCATTTTAGTGGCTGTAAGGTGTCATTTGTCTTCTTGTGTTTGTTTCTTAATACATTTGCTTGCAATACAATCGACGTTTTGCGGTGTTATTGTTACATTATGTCAGTGATTTAATATGTTGCATGACTCTGGTAATAAAAGGGAACGTTAACATATCGCATTCCTTTCAATTTTGATTTGCAAATGTATTTACTAACGAATAATGGCTCTGTATCTGGGTTACGTTTCCTCAACAAATAATAAAAATGTGTAATATAATATTTTTCTTGACCGTTAAATAAATAACTGAGTAGTATGGACTACTCTTATGCTACTATGGACTACTACAGTACTACTGATTATCAATATATATCTAATTTAACTAATATGTTAAGACAACTGGGTCTTACAGACATTGCATCGTATCACGCTGTCTCAAACATTCACAATAAAATGCGCTTTGTGCAAATGTTTGTAATATTTGGAATCCAGTACATAGTCGGGAGCTTAATATTCTGTTCATAATTAATCGAAGCATGCAAAGCCTCTTTGTGTGGTTAGATAAACGGATGCACTCACTACCTCTGTATTCACTGATGTTGTTGAAGGAGTTTCTGCAGTAATTAGAACACATTTAATATACAATTTATGGATTCCATTCTAAAGGTGTCGTTATTTGTAAGTTGACAGTAGTAGAAGTATAAATAAAGAACCTAATTATCCGCAGGATACTCGAAACAATTATAATTTCATTAATAAATACTGATAAATGTGATCCTTTGAGAGCAACAAACACAATTAAGAGAATAAAGAAGCAGACTCGGTTTTATTGAGTCTGTTCACTATGCGGTAATAGTTCCTAACTTTTGAGTTTCTGATGCTGGTCAGTAGCCGATACATTTTAACACAACATGCTAATTATCAATAATAAGGTCGTTGTTTAGTTTTAATGGAAGTTACAAACGTAAACACGTCTACAGTTAGCAGTACTTGTTTATCCACGACCTAATGCGCAAACAAATAGCATAATAACTGGAATAATTTTACTGCATCATACTATTAAAAAATGACATCTCTAGACTGAAGATAATTAACATCGATTGTATTTTCCAAACGCTTTTGATGTGAGTCGAACTGATATATATGCATCATGTGATTCGTGCTGGTATAAAGACTTTGTTTGCATCACAATTCAAGATAAAGGATGTTTAAACCGTCATAGAAAGGCAAGCAATATATACTGAACAAATAAAGTTTACCACGACTTTTAGGAATAGAATAAAAATGACCATTGATACAATTGTTTGAAGCTTTTAGAAATGCTAGGTAAGATGTGAGTTTCAAAGATTATTTGCTAATCGATATAGCAGAATTATAAATATATCAAAACAAAATAAAAAAGAAACACTTTGTTTCATTATACAAACATATAGCTTTGAACAATTTAATATTAGAAATTAACAATAATTTCCCATTCAGTCATTGTTAAAACGTCCTATAGAAACCACAGCGTCCAAACGTAATGGCATCGTAGGTCAGCACTGTACGACAAACAAGGAGCAATATTTAATTAATTATCAAAAACAAAACACAACAAAAAGGGTGGTGAAGACAAGGTTACCTACTTGGAACGGTCAGTATGCACAAAGGCATGCAGGTTAGCTTTATTCGATTTTATGTATTCACAATTATCGCTATTATCCCGTCTTCAGCTCCCAAATAGACAAGACTGTGTAAACAAATCTACATCTCATCAAAATGAATTCTTAAACAATAAAGTCCACCTGCAGAAAAAAACTAACAAAAGAAACACTTAGATGTCGTTGTAAAGATATATAAAATACAAAATAAGAAATATCTCATGATGTATTTCCAGAATTGTACTGAACAACCACAGCAGTTGCATCCAATCTAGGGCACGACGAGAAAACCCGAGGGCCGTACGCTCATGCACTACCTACCTAGGTGCAATTATTGAGTCCCAAGTTGTTTTCCAGTCATCGCACAAGGGAAAAGTGAAGCGTAGTGACAGACTGTAGAGGGGTCAATCACTAAATATGCAGTGCGTTGTAATACTAAAGGGTCGTACTCTTTTCTGACAAATTTCCAGATTAATTTTATAAAGTGGTCAAGAAACCCGCCAGATTCCTTTAACTTTCGAAGTTTATAGACCACATCTCCATCAAATAAGGTTTGTTATATTTCTAGTTGCAGAAGCGTTTAAAGGTTCGTGTTGTACTTCTCCAGTAGGTTTTCCTGTTGCGGCGGTAGAATTTAGAGAAAGATATACGTAGTTTGTGATAACGAGAACCCTGCTGAAAAGAAGTTTACTTGTAATAACTTTAGTTCGATCATTGAAGTATATAACATCCTTACAAACTCTAGCAAAACGAATGAGCTGGGAGATGAAACCGTTAAAATATGTTCGAAAAACATAGTTATTCTCAAATGAAAACAATCCAAATTTCGTAATCTTTAGAATCTTTACAATGAAATGAGAAAGATTTTTGAAAAATTATAAACGTATGTTCCCGACAAATATGCTTTATTTGTATCACGCACTTTGTTTACATATGACTTAGTAGCATGATTAATTGTCATATCTATGTAACTTTATCATTGATCACGAGCATAAACGACTTCACGTTAAAAAATATTGTGCAAACAATTATGAACATTCTGAGATTAATTTATCTTTTGTCTATTACAAATTCACTAGATGTTATGATAAAATATGCAATAAACGTCAAATTTCATCTTCTCTACACTATATCCAACCTTACTCCATCACCTTATCAAAGACAAGCATATTGCTCATATTAAAAAAACGTTCGCAATTTTTTCTTAATAGAGGAAAAACTACTACATTTTTGGCCTGTAATAATATTAAAGCATTTTTTACTAACGACAGTTTAGAGAATAACACTATGTGGACTTGCTAATAAATGTGTGCAGCACTCAATTCCCTATTAGATAATATTTTCTTCAGGTATGGAACTACCGTTTATGGACAAATTGTGCACCTCGTGTCGCAGTTGTGTTCTTGTATTGCTATGAAAGAGATTTCATATTGAGTCTTTCATCCGATACTCTGGCAGATGTAATTGAAGCCATTAATGATACCTCTCGGCATTTGGATGACATTTTGAATACTGACAATCCTTTATTTTCTACTATGGTTCAACAAAGCTAACATTTCAGATACTGTCGATTCTTTTCTTTATTTACATCTCTCTATTGAAAATGGCGAAATAATAGTAAAATCTATGACAAGAGAAATGATTTTAATTTTGATATTGTTAATTATCCCCATTTAGATGGGGATGTGCCCCGAGCTACTTCTTATGGGGTTTATGTATCTGAACTTATTCGTTTCTCTAGCGCTTGTAGTCGTGTTGAGGACTTTACTATTTGAAATATTTGTATAACTAAAAAGCTACTCAGGCGTTACCATAAACTTCGAAAGACCTTTGCAACGTGTTATTATTGTAACTATCACAAACTGACTTATATGGTGAAGTGATTTACAATCTTCGTAAGATCCTTCGTCATAATCACTTTCATACAATCGTTATTAAACTTGTTAAAAAATATATCAATAGAGGTTATGACCCAGTCACTGTGCAATGAACAGCATGTTTAGTGGTTGACCCATTTACAGTTCACCACTATGCTTTTCTCTTCGATTGTGATATGACCGAACATATTGTGGACCCTATGATGACGTCTACCTAAATCCTTATAGGACGGTAGCGTTTGATGTTTGTCTTTAATCACGTTTTGTCGTGCCATTAACGGTGTGTTCTCGTGTTGCTCTTGCTTTTACCAAGTCAGTGAGTACTTACTTTGTGGATTTCTTGGCTTTTGTTTTTTTATATTATATATACATGATCATTTATGTGTTTTACTTATATTGCTTATTAATGCTGCCTTGTTTGTTAGAGATTATTAACCTGGCGTGGATATCTTTATTTACACTGTCCCGTTTATTGATATGACAATAAGATAAGAGTGAGGTTTGATGTACCCTAGAACCTTGTTTAACCATCAGCGGCATGTTTTTCCACCAACCGTTCCAAGGCGGTAGCCCTATTGTCAACGCTTTTGTGTTTGTGATGTCTTATCTTGCCTTTCATTCATCTTTAACGTTGTTCGTTATTTCTCTGTGTGTTTGTCCTCCTTGATTGCTACATTTCCTGTTCCATTGGTATATCTACTTCGTATCTGGCTGATTGAATTGGCATTTGCTTCGCTAATTTATTTATTTTGTTCAGTATATGTATACATATCGATGCTTTATAAGTACAAACATTGAAATGAACATGTTAAAAGCAATTGAATTGTTTTAGCCAAATGTTTCAGCATGCATTATATTGATATATTCTTTAGTAAAATACCACCATAATTATCTTGCCTACCGTGTCATATTCCATGGTTGTAAATGTTCGTGATATGAATGTGTTAGGTGAAGATAAATATATGACCACAACTAGCTTAAATTTAATAAGTATTTCTTTTTGTATTTCAAAATGATTACAAAAAAGTTAATTATGATACAGTACCACATTAATTATTAGAATTGAAAGGAAATAATGCAATTCGTAGAGTTTCTGTCCTTGGTATTTTAGACAAAAATGTATATCCCCCATTAAACGAGACACAGACTTGAGATAATGGTTTCGTTCGTGTTCAATATCAAGGTTTTAGTTTGGAATCTATGTTAATGTAGTTTATATTACAATAGCGTTTTAGAGTATTACACTGCAATAAGTATCTTCTGTTCAGGTGATTGGACTAAATTATCTTTGGTACTGTTTTATGACTCATTTAGTGGTTATATTATGATGAAGAAAAGGAAAATTACGGACGACGGACGGGCAACACATTTTTACAATATCTCACCTTGCTAGCATTATGGTTTAAGTGAGCTGAAGAAAGATTTTTTTTTAAATTTGGAAATGGTCTAATTTTATTTAGAAATAAAAAAAGAACGTTTTATTTGGTTTTGGCGATAAATGGGTTATTGTATCAACATAATTAATCAAAGAGTTAAACCACAGGAATAGCAAGCTGTTTTATTAGTCACAATGGCCTAAGCAAGCCAGCTTTATGTAGATAATGCACGGTGCACACGACGTTTTTGTATGTTTCAGCCGGGCTCACCGATACAGTTCACCGAATAAAAGTTTAAAGATTACACTAATTCACATTCTGGTCATATACATGTGCGACTGCCAACTGAAACCTATCAAATGAGATTTAACTATATAAAATTGCCAGGGTTGGACCGAATAATATTTGGAAACACTAGTGACAATTATTTGGTAATGGTATAATTGATAGCTTAATAATATCTAATTTGAAAATAATCATCCGAGGAAGGGGAAAGGTAATTACATCTCGAACAATAGATTAGACCCCGGAATGCTCCGAAGGATTCTAGGAAACATGAGATTGAATTACGATAATACATATTGAATGTTACATATATATCATTCTTATATAACATTAGATCCTATTATCCGTGATGCTGATTGGAATGAAATATATGTGGTAAAATCATGTCGTCGGGATCTTAAAGCCATTTGTTTTAATGTCTCACTACGTAGTTAGATCCCGTGTATGTGTGTGTGGCGAGGAGGGTTGGATGGGATATAATGCGTATTGCGCCACTGAAGGCGTAGACTCGCTCGGTCTAGGGTGTTACTATGTTTAAACACATGTAATTAAATTCCCAGATATATTCTTATTATCGCTGAAGTTTGTGTTTGTAATGCCATTGCATTTATTATTACTTTTGCCTTCTTGTTTGTCTGTTTCTGTGTTTTGTGGTTGACTGTCCTCCTTGAATGCTACTTTCCCTTTCCGATCTTTTCATATTTCTTTGGGGATAATAGCGAAGTTTGAATGTCATTATTATATCCAAGGCTACACGGTACAATATAATCTACAATATAATGCATATATAAGTCCTTTAGTTTGCATTTATTTACATATTCAGATAAAGCAGCTAATAATGTAATTATTGTTTGACCCCTACATTACGTCAATGTTTTGTCTCTGGAACTCGGAAGCACCAATTCGTATACTCCAGTTAATTCTACTGAGGATGATGTTGTTTCCGCACATATCAATCGGTGCACTACATTCATGGTTGGTGTACACGATAAGCAAAATAAACAGCCTACTATGAAAAGGATTTCTAAATTACATAAAAATCCGTATAAGGCTCGCTTTACTTCGAATTCTAATGCCTGCACCACAACAAACATCTCCAAACTTTTAACTGCTTGTCTTACTGCCGTTAAAAATCACGTTAAACTATATTGTGATAAAACTTATGAAAACTCATGGATTAATTTATTTTGGTTTATTAAAAATTCAGGAGACGTTCTTGGTAAAATTTTCAATAAAGGTCAAGTTTCATCAATAAGCACTTGTGACTTTTCTACACTATATACAACTTTACTTCATCACCTTATTACAGACAAGCTAATTTCTCTTATTCAAAATACATTCACTAGAGCAAATACTACATTTTTGGCATGTAATAATATTAAAGCGTTTCTTACTAACGGCAGTTAAGACAATTGTACTATGTGGACTTGCTATGAAGTTTGTGAAGCACTCATCTTCCTATTAGATAATATTTTCGTCAGTTATGGACCCACCGTTTATAGACAAATTGTTGGAATCCCTATGGGTACGAACTGTGCACCACTAGTCGCAGATTTGTTTTTACTTTGCTGTGACAGAGATTTCATGTTGAGTCTTTCACCAGATACCAAGGCAGATGTTATTGAAGCCTTTAATGACACCTCTCGGTATTTGGATGACATATTGAACATTGAAAACCCTTTCCAACTATGGTTAATTATATTCATCCTAAAGAACTTCAGCTTAACAAAGCTAATATATTTGATAATAACGCTTATTTTCTTGATTTAGATCTGTCGATTAAAAATGATGAAATAATTAGGAAAATCTATGACAAGAGAGATGATTTTAATTTTGATATTGTTAACTATCCCCACTTGGATGGGGATGTTCCCCAAGCAACTTGTGCTCCCCGAGGAGTTGCTTTTTTCATTACTTCCATAAACAGACTCAATAAAACCGAGTCTGCTGCTTTATTCTCTTATTTGTGTTTGTTGCTCACAAAGGACCACCTTTATCAGTATTTATTCTTATGGGGTGTATGTGTCTCAACTCGAGTTGAGGACTTCAATATTCGTAATCTTTGTATAACTAAAAAGCTACTCAATCAGGGTTACCGTTATCATTAACTTCGTAAAACATTTGCAAAATTGTATTATCGTAAGCCTGATCTTCTTTCCAAATATAAAAGTAATTAAAAGACTCTTCTGCGACAAGGACTATTACAACCTCACTTTTATGATGATGTGATTTATAAACTTCGTACGATTCTTGGTCATAATAACTTTCATAGTATCTTTGTTAAACTTGTTAAAAAGTTTATTATAAGAGGTTATGACCCTATCATTTTGAAACGTACTGCATGTTTGGTGGTGGACCCTTTTACAGTTCACCACTATGCTTTCCTCTTTCATTGTACGATGACCGGACAGGCTTTGGACCCTATGATGACGCTTACCGAAAGCCCATTGGGACGGTGGCGTTTGATTTTTGTCTATGATCTTTCTTGTCGTGCCGTTAATGGTTTATTCTCTTGTTGCTCTGGCTTCTGCCAATTCATTGAGTACCTTCATTGTGACTTTCTAGGCTATTGTTTTTTGTATTATATTTACACGAGCATATTTGTGTTTTACTTATATTGCCTATTGATTCTGACTTGTTGGTTAGAGATAAGATCATGGCGGGGATTTCTTTATTTACAGTGTCCTGTTTTAATGAGATGACAGTAGGGTATGTGTGTGGTTTGGTGCACCCTAGAACCGGTTTAAGCCCCAGTGGCCTACTTTGCCATTGACCGTTCCAAGGCGGTAGCCCTATTGTGAACCCTTTGTGATTGTGATGTTGTTTGCCTTTATTATTACTTTTGCCTTCTTGTTTGTCAGTTGCGTGTTTGTTTCTGTGTTTTGTGTTTGACTCTCCCCACTGAATGCTACTTTCTCTGTCTTTTCTTTTTATATTTCTTTAGTGCGTATCGAAGTTAGTATGCTGACTCAAAATCGGGAAGGAAGTCTTAATTTAGTGATATGCATGTCATTACAAAGCCCAGGAAACAATTTGCATCAGATTGCTTATCGAGACCTTGATATGCTAGGTTAATATTAAAATAATGAATGAAACCCTTAGCTTTGATTTAATTGTCAGAACAAGTTAGCTATTCGACTTAAGGTTTATTGTCATATGAAGCTTTTAAAAGTTCATTGTCATGTGTGATTAAAAGTTTTAAGACGTTGCTCAGTTTTAATAATGTTAAATAATGCTGTTGTTTGTAAAAATCAAGTCAACTTGTATTTAATATTGCCAATTACTTTAAACGCTGTGTTACTCGACGAATCATATAATGGTCCCTATATATTCAGCTAAAATGTGGATACAGTTCACTTAATGTTTACTCTTATTTTTTTGTAAATAAAAGAATACATTAAATTTGATGGTTCGTATTGTTTCAGCGAATATACAGAATGCGTACACGCAGGTTTGCGTCTTGTTTCTGTGAAACGTGAGATATAGTAAACTTACTGTTTCATATTGTTTCATTGACTGTTGTAATAGAGTGCACGCAGTGTTTTATATTAATTCGGTGAAGGATGAGACATGGTACACGCAATGTGTCAATGTTTCCATGAGTAAAGTGCTAGAGAGCATGTAGTATTTCTTCATGTTTCGGTGAAAGTGCGGATATACTACACCTACTATTTTCTATAATTTCAGTGCATAGATATAGAGTACAAATAATGTGTCATTTTGTTTCTGTGAACAAAATGATATTGTACACGTAGTGTTTCCTCTTGCTTCGGTGAACGGTGGGATATAGTATACTTAATACTTCATAGTGTTTAAGTGAATCGAGTGCTAGCTGTACATATTGTTTCCTTTTGTTTCGGTTAAAGGTAAGATATAGTTCAAATAAGGTTTTATAATATTTTAGTGGAAAGAGCGATATACTACAGGTAGTGTTTCCTGGTGTTAATTGTGCTATAGTAACTCTACTGTTTTATATTGCTTCAGTGAGTGAAGAATGGACAGCTGACGTTTATCATCTAGTTGCAGTGTATAGTGGGATGCAGCAGGATGGTATAGTGACTGTGGTGTCTAAATGATATCGGTTCGCTTCTGCAGTTGTAGCCCTCATCGGTAATGTTTTAAAAATAATCCTGATATGAACGTTTAAAAAAAGGCAGTTCATTGGTAAATGACAATGTGTTTGTCATGAACATAAAGACAAACCTATGTTATATAAATAAATATATATATCCTTGGATATAATTCTGCGTTGTGAACATGGATCTGTTAGATCCAAAATTCGAAAGTTGCCGCTGTTAGTTCAAGTTATCGCCCTTAAATATATACCATTTTCTGAATTCTCAGTATCCTAGTGATCCGACACCTTTCCCTGTCTATTTATAGCGTGTGTGGGTGAATTTTAAAATGTGATCTCACTCATATGAGCTATAACTGTATATGTGTATGTATGCGTGTATTATGTTAATTGTACCTTCATGCCAATGTGGTATAATGAAGAGATGCTGTATATCAGTGTAGTGTTGCAGCTATCCTTTTCAGGAAGTGAATGAATACGTTTGATTTATGTGTCTCTTATCATATCGAGGCACCTTGACGTAGTTCGTCCGACGGTTGGCTGTCCTTGGTTGTTTGCAATATGGTGTGAACAGTAGCAATCATTTTTAACTACCGTTCATGAACAGTCTGAATCAAACCGAGACTGCAATCAGTATCTTTTGCATTGATCGTTTTCTACGATTCCCAAATACCTCTTGTCATACTGTTTTTATGACATTTTAGTTAGGAAATGTACCCATGCGCCAAATATCATGTATATATCAACACACTCGTGTCTTTTTTAAAGGATTGTTTTATTTTACTGGGAAATAACATAACACAGTCTAGCGCTATGTCTGGATATATGGCTTTATATTGGCTGTGTGTGTTTATTGGCAGAAATGTATATCATTAAATGCAACGCTATGTTTCCATCTAGTGTCAGTTATTATGGAATAATCATTATTCTTATTTGTTCAATAAGCCAACAGGATACCAGTAAAATCTCCGAGGTGGTATGTCCTTGTAATAAGTATACTTTCTGGCGAGGTGAAGCATTTTAAATACCTATATTTAACTAATAATTGCTTCAAACTAATGTATCTAAATGTGACTCAATAACCTACTCAGACAATATACTGATTCAGAATGTCATTACTGACAAAGTGCAATCCGTTTTATGATTATTTGGTATAGTACGGTCTTTCTCCTAACTCTTTTAAATATATATATGCCAAATAATTAGACAGTCTGGCACAGTCGGTTATTTGTGTAATGTTAGAGTGCGTTCGCAATTATCTAAATGTGTCATATAATATAATTTTGAACGAAAACAACCAAAGTAGAGAGCGTTGTTCAATAATCAAATACGACTCCAGTTATTTCGTTTAAACAAGTGAATGCAAAATAACACATGTTGATAAAAAAGTGGATGTGTATTAGTCGAATAAGATATAAGCCATTTTGCAATAAAATGAAAGAAGTGAATTCACCTTATTGTTTAAATAAAGAAGGTGAAAGCTATTTCCTCATAAGCAAGTGCATTTCATTCAAATGTGTATACGTGTAACATGCTTGATTTAGCTTTAAATTGTTTATTTGTTTCCAACTTGTGCATTATTTCTGCTCTTATTTTAGTTTAATGACAAGGTGAAATGCTTGTGTGATTCTTCAAATAAGCGGTTAACTCGATTAAATGCTTAACTAAATTTAGTGATATTAGAACATGTTCTGACGTTTTTTTCATCCTCAAAAACGTGTTCACCTTTGGTTCTGTACCAACTGTATATATGTACTTTAAAATGCGGATGTGTTTATTAATACCATTTAAATATGTGCGCACCCTCAGTCATTCGTAATGACCTGCTCGAGGCCTACTGGTTTTCTGTCGTTTCATTAAAATGTAAGGTTAATGCTCCAAATGATTTCTAGTGTTTCAGTCAGTGACAACTTGATGCAGTACAACAATACATACTACATTTATGTCTTACTATTTCAGTAATAGTCAAGGACCTTACACTGACCACAGTAAGAACAGTAAACGGAAAGCGGAATACTTCAATACAAACGTAGCGCTTACCAATTGTTCATATTTTTCTTCTGTTGGCGATCCAAATTTTATGAACAATAATACATTAAGTGTGACTTTAGCTAAATACATTTAATAAGTTTTAAAAGCAAGCGTTATTATGGCCTTAACACATGAGTAAATTAACTAATTACACTTGAAAAAAGTATGTAAATATAGGCATTTCCTGACAATTGTATGGCAATAGTATACATTAGCCAAGAATATACATTAACTGATAATTGGGTCATACCGATTTTTGATAATGTTTATAAATGTGCCTAAATACAATGTAAAGACACAAATCGACTATACTGAAACTGGTTTATATTATATTTCTTTTTCAGTTCACATTTTCCTGGTGGGTTCTACACTTGAAAAAACATACAAATACCAAAAAAGTGAACGTTTGCCCACACAGCTAAATTAATATTTAGGACAATAATGTGTAATGATTCAGTCCCACTAATTAACACAAACATTACCGAACAGAGCTACTGCGCATGGTTTTCCATGATGAAACCATGCATTTGGTAATCAAAATTACAAGCCTACTGTAGATATTCTTGTTTGAAAGTGTGATTTCTAGTTAGGCAAATGAAAGAAATAATAAGGTCATATTGTGGGAAACAACGGATGAAACATTAAACGAAATTTATTTAAGTTAATGTAAAAATATATTGTTAAAACAATTTACAAATACAGGATGATATGATAAAGTATTAAATATGATTATAGATCAACAAAGGCCTGTCAACGAGTGTATTTAAAGTCAACAAAATCATGTCCGTGTCTATGTAAAACAATTGATATATCGATATTGATTTATCTTGGAAACAACTTTTGATATGGTTTTAACTGTGATTGAACAAACAGCTGTGTTACGGAGAGGGTAATGTTCGACCCACTATTAATTTATCAGTGGTGATAGAGTTTTTATTGTAATATTAAATACTTTAATAACAATAATAATAATAATAAGTTATTACCAAACGATCATGTTTCTGCTTTACCTGGTGACGATTGATGTTTATCTGTGATATTGTCTTGTCGTAACGTTTGATGTTTGTCGTCAATATTGTCTTGTCGTCTTCTTAATGGTTTATTCTCTAAATACTTTGGCTTCTGCTAAGTCTCTGATAAATTGCTTGGTGTCATTTTATGCTTGTTTTTATATTCATATAATAATACATACTGTTATTGCCTATTAATGCTGCATAGATTGTTAGAGGATACAGCCTGGTCGGGATTTCTTTATTTACATTTACCTACGTATTGAGAGGAGCATAGGGTAAGAATAAGGTTTCTAGCACCCCATAACTTGGTTTACATACCCTTTTTACCACAGACCCTCCAAAGCGGTATCCCTACTACGTGGTCCCGCCTTAATTCCATTAAGCGATGGAAAAGGTTATATTAGCAGGATCTTATAATGGATCTTTCGACAATAAAGCCTGCTAAAAACATATTTTACTGAAAAAATGCGATAACCAGTTTAAAATTACCTATTAAATGTCAATTTTACAATATGAAAACTGTTTCAGTCGAAATTAAGGTTTTATTTCATACCCCAGCCAACCCCGTTTTCGTTTCTTGGAGAAGGGGTTGGATGGGGTATGAAAGTTATTACTCGGACCCTGTAATGATTTACATTTCCCTGTGTATTGAGATGAGTATAGGGTACGAGTATGGTTTCGAGAACCCCCATAACTTGGTTTGAATCCCCTTTTTACCACAGACCCTCCAAAGCGGTATCCCTATTGTCAACCCGTTTTATGTTTGTGCTGCAACATACAATCTCCACTTATTAACCTTGTAATTGTTGGGGATATTGTTTGATTTACACAGTCAGGTTTTATTGGGATAACAATAGGGATGAGGGTTAGGTTTGGTGCACCCGATAACCTGGTTTAACCCCCCAGTGGCCTTTTTTGCCATTGACCGTTCCAAAACGGTAGCCGTTCTGTCAACCTCTTCTGTTTTTGTAATGTCATATCCTGCCTTATAGGCATCGTGGTAGCTATTGTTTGTTTTTGTTCGTGTGATTTTGACTGTTGTCGTTCGACTTTTAAACATATTCTCGGTAAAACAAGTTTTGGACCAGGGCATATAATGGCGCATAAAAAGAAAACCGGTTGACGTATTTTATTATTATCCCTTATTATCTCAGTTGATAATTGACAATAGATCAACAATCGACAATAATTATCGTTTACAATGAAAGTTTGCAAAAAAATAATAATGTTTTTATTGGTTACTCGAATGTCTGTAACTGTTACTTTGTATGGACTTTGCAACATTTTTTATAGACCCTTTGTGTGTTTGCGATATTTTTTTGAAATCAAATCTTGTTTAGTATTTAATGTTTCTGGTACCAAATTAACTGAGTAGGGTAGACATTGGTTACTAAAAAAAGATACTTAAATTCTGTCCACTAGTTTTAATTGTATATGACTTTATATACTCTGGTTCAAAATATTTTTTTACTGAGTATATAATTGCACTTGTTTGTTTTGATGCGTATTTTTCATTTGCTTTTCTTAGGGTAACTGTTTTTCTATCACTTCCTCGTGAATGTAATATGTATACTATTTTTATCTGGGTACTCTTTAGTTCCATATGCACGTTTAGTGATATATGCAAACATTTGACAGACGCTGTGTTCTAAATTAAATTAATCATTACAACATTTATATTTTCAGAAGTAATAAACGTCCAAGCACCACTTATATATGAGATGATAATGGTAGAACAGCAATAAGTACGCTCATTTGAATTATTACCATTACCATAATTCATTTGAAAGCTAAATCGTCGACAGAAAGACTAAAAGACTACCGGATGGAATCATTGATGATGACAAAACACGTCCGACCAATTCCACTTAACACAACAATCTAGTATTGTGGACGAGTGATACGAATTTATAAGCTTCATATAATTTGATGTCATCTACGGATCATATGAATATCAGACATCAAATCACAAAAGACACGGGTTTTGATTATAAATATGTTGTCAAGGGCTATTATGTCATTGGTTTGTTTCACTACCAATAACAATGATATACAAATTATAAACACTTCTGAAGGCAATACTTATTTATTTATTTATTTTATTTCATTTAAGTGAAAAATAACATTTTTACAATATACAGATATATTGCATACAAACAATATAGTATAGTATAGGCAATATTAATTAAAACTATAAATACGAAGTTAAATAGACTTCTTAGCATTTAACAGCCAGTTAAGCAGGCATACATTGATAATGTTTATGATGGACAATAAATATTTAAACTAAATAGTAAATATATTACAAAACAGGTTATACCATTTTTTAATGCATTTATAATAAACTGTCATTTACAATACAACATTTGTTTATTTTGTTAAATATTTTATTTTGTATATTCAGTAGCTCAGTAGATGTGTCTGGACGCAGACTTTGAATACTTAAAGTTGATAATATCATATATGCATGTTCTCGTATTTAGTTCATTCACTCATATATTAGGCACCTTTCTAATTAGATTCCCTAACAGAGAATATTGAATATAACTATTCAATGAAACAGGCTCACCAATGTTTCCTTTCATACATATTTTAAATCCGTATTATGTAAAAGTTAAAATCAAAACGTTCAAGAAAAATCCTGAAAATAGATTTGAGTACTAAATCGTATGTGTTTAACATGTTCTATATATTAGATGCTACATTTTGCAAGTAGTTTATTTCTTGTCCCGAATAACTCTGCAGTTTTGAAAAGTGCTGTTAACTAATGAAACAACAATCATTGTTTATTAGTCGATCCTTAATTATTGTTTCAATGTGCCTAACATAGAGAAAGTAGATGGTAATGTATTCTAATACTGCATACCTCGTACGTTTCTATAAACTCAAATATTTGTTCTTAAATTGAACTGTCAAACTATTTTAAATGTTTCTTTCATTTTGTTCTTGTTTGCTTCCATGTTATTTCGGCGCGCACTAAAATTCACATTAAAACTAGCAAAAACATTTTTTCTCGTCACATGACTGGAATACTAATACACTTTAAGCAGAGAAAATCAATTCACTACTCTGAAAGTTTGTTTTTGTTCTTTTATTTAATCTGTTAAAATTGTATTTTGAGTAATTGCACATCAACTGCAGCCACATACATCAAATACGATTTATTCTGAAACGCTGATTTCAAATCATTCGCATTGAAATAAATCGGAGACATGCCTCAGGGTAATATACTAAATTCGCCGGATACATTATACACATTTGGTGTTTAAATATTAATTATATAACCGAGCCCTTGTAATTGTAGAACATCAATTCAATTACTTGATTAGTCTCCTGATGTGAATCAATTACAAATATAACCCTAACACACATCCTCTCCCGTCCTAATTGGAATGTTGTCCTCATTACATTTATACCTTTAACTGTTTAATTATCTTTTCCGTTCTTATACATAGAGGATCTTAAACGAGTTCCCATTTCATATAAGATTTATGAAACGAGTTATGAATTATTTAATTTTAACGAGCCTTTTGGCGAGTTAAATTAAAAATAATTCATAACGAGAATGGGAACGAGTTTAAGATCCTTTTTATCACATAACACTGCAAACTAGTAAAAATTAATTCAGATAGACATAGAACCGCCACGACGTCAGACAAACTTTAGCGCCAAAACGTCATAAAATATGTGACGTCGTAACGTCGCGAGTTGCATATAAAAGAGTTCGTGTTTTACCTCTTTACAAAATAGCAGTTTACGCCAAGTTTTTAACAAACAAACAACAATGTTTTGTATAACGTGCATTATTTTTATAAGCTGTCACAAATTATAAGCTTATGCATCAGATCATGGTGAATTTGTAATAAATAAAATAGTTTCAGTTAATAAACTTGCGTAGTGTTACTGGTTTAACTCAACCAATCAAAATCGTTCCAGGTTGTATTACACGTGTGTCATACAATAGAATATTAAATGGGTGTTCGACACTTCTAACAAGGGACGTTATGTGATAAAATGGTGTATGTGTTTGTACAGTGTTGGATAACGAGTGTTAAGTAGTAAAGGTAGATATAGAAATCAAACAAGTAGTATTCAAGGACGACAGTCAACCACAAACACATCCACGAAGTGTCGCATACAAGTACACCAAATTCACAACGGGATTAGAATAATAACCTATTACCGGCATCTCATGGTTGCTTGATTCTGAGTTTGGCCACGCATTTGACAGAGTATCTACATAATTATTCAAGTTTAAAACCAGATGCATTTATTGGGATTACAGTAGGGAAAGAGTGAGGTTTGGTACACCCTAGGGCTTTGTTTAAATCCCAAGCGGCCTTTTTGCCACTGACCGTTCCAAGGCGGTAGCCCTATTTTCAATCCGCTTGAGTGTGTGATGTCACATGCTTTGCTTTTTTTTAACATTGTAATTGTTGTTTGCGTCAATGCGTGTTTTTGGGTGACTGTATTTTGAGTCCTTTTCGACTTTTATTTCTTCTTGCTAAACCGAAGTAATACGGACATGTATATAACAATGTGTATAACCAAATATCATTGTGTTGAATGTATATTTATAACCATATACTTTTGTGGTCAGTGGAGATGCTACGTTTAGTTCAACGTAAGATCCTTGGTCATAATCACTTGTATATTAAACTGTATTACTTTCATACACTCGTTATTATACTTGTTTCTATGATTCTAGTGTTTTGCAACACACTGCATGTTTTATGGTCGACCCATGTACAGGTCGCCACTATGCTTGCCTCGTCTTTGATGAGCGATGAGTGGACATATTGTGGACGCTATAGTGACGTCTACCAAAATCCACATAGGAAGACAGCATACGATTTTTGTCTTAAATCTTGTCTTGTCTTACCCTTAACGGATTGTTTTATTGTTGATCTGGTTTCTGATCAAGTCAATGAGTACTTGCTTTATGGCTTTCTTGCTTTTTTATATTATATATACATGCTCATTTATGTGTGTATCTTATCTGGTCTATTAATGTTGTCTGGGTGACATTTTGGTACGAGTGAAGTTTACTTATATTGCCTATTAATGCTGCCTTTTTGGTTAGAGAATAGTTCATGGTGGGGATTTCTATATTTACACTGTCACGTTTTATTGGGTTGACAGTAGGGTAAGTGAGAGGATTGATGCACCCTAGAACCTGGTTAAAACCCACAGCGGCCTTTTTTTGCCACTGACCGTTCCAAGGCGGTAGCCCTATTGTCAACCCTTTTGTGTTTCTGATTTCTTATTTGACCTTTTATTCATCTTAAAATGTATTCTTTGTTTCTGTGTGTGTTTGTAGTTGGCTTTCGTCCTTGAATGCGGCTTTTTCTGTTGGATTTTTATATATGTATTGGTACACCGTAGAACCTGGTTCAAACGCACAGCGACCTTTTTTCCACCTACCTTTCCAAGGTGGTAGCCCTATTGTCACCCTTTTATACTTGTGTTTTCATACCTAGCCTTTCATATATTTTTGCAATTGCATTTTTTCTGTGGATGTTGTGGTTGACTGTGATACTTGAATACTGCATTTCTTGTTCGAGTTTTATATCTACTTTTAATTCTAGAAGTAGCCTGTGTTTACTCAGTTTGATCAAAAGTTCCTCATCGTGTTAACATTTACATAGTTAATAAATTATGCAGATATACTAGTCCGTTTTATCCGAAGTAGTTAGTACGCTACCCAGATTGGTTCAAAATTCAGCTAAGATTTACCGACACAGCTAATAAACAAACCACATTTTGTAAAGAATAGTTGCTTTAATATTGCCATTGAAACACGCAACAGTCACATAGTAACGACATGGCTAATATAATTATTATGTGTTGTAAGTAATACATGTTCATTGAATAGGTAATTAAGTATCCAGGTTGATACAAAATGCAGCAATATGCTATATGGAATTCACTTACAAAACATTGATTCGACGTCGTTAGTTGTAGTTGTTTTGAGTATGAAACAACCGCAGTATAGCATTTTACTATTCAGTAATGTAGTTTTAATTGGACAAACTAATAATCATCAAAAAGATAGCCATTGAGTTTTTAATTCAAATACATTAGTTAATTGTATAGTATATATACACACAGATCAACACTACTCTGTGGATGTTATACAATACAGACACAAAAAAACAAACAAAAGAAAAATATCAAGAAATATGAAACACATATTCGATATATGCTCGTTTATCTTTAATTTCATCCCGACTTTGAGTTTAATCGCAAGAAATACTAGACCGATGATTTATTACCCATTTAAAATAGCCAGTTGAAAACCAAAGCTCTTTACTAAGCATGCTAAGTGGCGCCCTTTAGTCGCTGTTTAGTCTGAGCTGTCTAATAGTGTTGATGTGCCAATACATCTTGAGCGCAATACAACATAATTGTTCCCAGGCCATATTGAAGTTGGACAATCAACATGCTCGATCATCCGTTTGTATTAGATACACATTTTGTCATACGAGACTTAATTCAAAAAAAGTATATGAAAGGTGAAATTTTGAAATCGACAATCACGGCTAAAGAAATATGTAAGCATTTGCATTTACGAAAAGCCGAACTGCAGTCATACATAAAAAACGAATTCAACATAAACATTTCAAGGAAATATATTTGTTAAACTATTAACAAATCACAAAGAAAAGGGTTGACAGTAGAATGTACCACTATCAAACGATCAATGTCTATATGTGGCTACATATGTCGCTAGGGGTCATGTGGCTACATAGGTCGCTATTGGTCATGCATATTGAGGACGCTACTCGGACGTTCCTCTGTGAAGCAATAACACACCAACAACTTTGTAGAGTATATTTTTGTAATTACGGTATAATTTTAGTAATTACATAAACAACATTCCTGATGGACATTCTGATAGCAACAATACACATCATTGAACACTTTTAACAAGAAAAGTATGTTCATAACCATTTTTTTCCAACGAATTGAGCGTGTCTCTTAGTATCCTTGCAATTAACTAAATGACTCGAATACCAACTTCTAAAAATATCAAGGCTTTTTTTTCAAAAGGTAAACTCGTAGGTAATCAGACCGATCAGGTGATATTTACAAGCAAGAGTATGCAAGAGGCCCGGGAGGGCCTGTGGACATTTTACTGACTAAAGATAAAGCTTATGAATAAGGTCAAAATTCCTTCAACAGAACATGGCCATGACATACGCAACTAGGCTTGGTACTGATTACCCTTGCCAAGATTCTTTGAAATCCGGGAGGATGTTCAGGAGAACTATTCTGTACAATTTTACAATTTTACAATTTTAGTGTATTAAAATCTTTAAGGGACCATAACTCAGCCGAAATTCATTCAACTGTGGAACACGGTCACGAAAGGCGCAACTAGGTTTGGTACCTATTGTCCCTGCCAAAATTCCTTGAAATCCGGCCAGGGGATCAGGAGAATCACTATGATAAAAATGTGTGTATTATAACCTTAAAAGGGCAATAACTTTGCCAAACATTATTTAACCAGAACACGGCAGTGATATACGCAACTAGGCTTGGTATTAATAATCCCTGTCAAGATTCGTTCAAACACGTCCAGGAGTTCTGAAGAGACTAGTTTGGAAAACATTTGTGTATTACAATATTTAAAGGTTCATAACTCTGCCAAATATCATTCAACCGGAATACGGCGATGATATAAACAACAAGTCTTGATACTGATCATCATTGTCAGTTTCGTCGAAATCCGGTCAGGAATTCAGGAGAACTAGCCCCGAAAATGTTTCCGTATCAAAAACCTTTAAATGGCCATTCCCGTAACTCCACCAAAAAAAACTATCAATCATAACGAAACGATGATATGCAAAACTGAGCTTGATCATCCCTGCAAAGTTTCGTTGATATTCTGCCAAGGGTTCATGAGGACTAGTCAGTACAACGTTTGTGTATTAAACTTTTTAAAGGGTCATAACTCTGGCAAAAATCATTCAACCGGAACAAAGCGATAATATGCATAAATAGACATGGAAGTGATCACCCTGAAAAGTTTCGTTTAAATCCAGCAAAGTGTTACTAAGAACTAGTCCAGACAAAGTTTGTATATTACCTTTAAGGGGCCATAACTCCGCCAAAATAATTCAACCGGAACACGGTGAAGATATGTACAACTAGGCTTGGTACTGATCATCCCTGCAAAGTTTCATTAAAATCCGGCCAAATGAAGACCCTTTTGTCTTAACGAGGTAAAAAAAATAGCATTTTAACTAAATCAAGGGCCATAACTCCGCTGTTACTGGTTTGATCTAGCTGATTTTCGAATTTATTCAAGCTTTCGTTGTTATTCACAATCTTTCATCGCTTGGTAACGGTCGGATGGAAATTGAAGGCCCCATCGTCTTAACGAGGCCAATTATTGCAATTTTAACTAAATAAAGGGTCATAACTCTATTGTTACTGATCCGATCTGGCAGCTTTTCTAATTTCTCCGAGCGTTTATTGATATTAACAATATGTTAAAATTTGGTAAAGATCGAAATAAATGAAGGCCTTATCGTCTTAACGAACTAAACGTTAACAGACGACAGACGACGGATGACGGATAACTCGCCATCCAATAAGCTTAGTTTGCCCTTGACCAGTAAATCTAATAAGTATAAAAGTCGAACAGAAAATGCACTTTTCACAGAACACAGTAAACCCAAAAACAAGCAAAAAGAGAAACATTAATGGCAATGTTAATAAGGAATAAACACATATGACGTCGCAAACATAAAAAGGGTTGACAGATGCGCTACCGCATTGGAACGGTCAGTGGCGCTGGGTTTCCTAACTTTGATAAAGTTCGTCATATTTTGATTTATGTCAAATACGTTCTATGTATATTATATAGTACTTGAGCGAAATATATACTGGCGTTCGTGTGGTCAACCTTGCTGACATTGTAGATTTTTGTATTTTCTCATGCTTATATAAATTATACATATACACTGAACGACTTTAAAAACGCAACAGGGAAATAAACTAAGATAACTGACATATTGCAATAGAAATTAAATTTTAATTTCATCTATTCTATTTAACAATATCTACAGTTCATTTGCTGAAGATTTCATTCAAATTGATCAACAATACACTTGTTAAATTCAGAGCATAACAGTACGACCCCCAAAAGCAAAAGTCACAAAACTAATACCCGGTATATCCCAATATGCGTAGGAGATGTCAGGCGGGCATTGCCGCTAATGGTGTATTGTGACTTTTGCTTTTGGAGGTATTACTGTTATATTTTGAATTGTTGATCAATTTGAATGAAATGTTCAGCAGTTCAACTGTAGATATGGTTAAATAAAATAGATGAAATATTAATTTCTATCGAAATATGTCAGTTATCTTAGTTTATTTCCCTGTTGCGTTTTTAAAATCGTTCAGTGTATAAGAATGAGAAATTACATACATCTACAAAATATCTTCCTAAAAACACTGGATCTCACAGGGATACGAAAATGTTAGAATAAATTAAAAGATGGGGACAAAACTATTCTACAGTGCTATATTTTGTAAAAAAAACAAGCGCTTTCGGCTTATGCCTTCCCCATGGGTACGAAAAGAACAAAATTTAATACGGAAACAAATAAACTCAATAAAATACAAGGCTGTTTAAATAAACGTATCATTTGGCAGTGTTCCATATATATATGGCAGAGAAAATCATGCATCGAACGAAAAACCTTTCGAAACACTGGACCCAGAAAGGCTTCATAAACAGTAGATACGAAGTAAATATGGTATGGAAAATTATTGTTCAACAATACTTTACAAATTAATACTCTAAACCGGTTTTCGCCTATACGGTTTCATCAGAGATTACAAACTTTATTATATATATAAACTACTTGTTACATAACTTGCTGTGTGGCGGTTTGGGAGTTACTACTAATATCTTACTCTCAAGATAGCAAGTAAGGGTTTGCTACTTATCAAGATATAAACAATACCCAATAGTCGACATCAATCATAATATTGATAAAAATGAATATGTTTTAAAACGTTAAGAAAACATATAATAAAAGCACATACTACATTACGATTTTTAGAAACAATGTACAAACTATGTGCGTGGGAAGTGAATGCATACCGAATAGTAATGGCAACATTGTGTAAAGAGATATCAACCACTAACGTTCAGATGAGTTTCATTTGGTTATATCTATCCACATGGTTTTATGAACGTTGCATGGCAGTTCGTACAATAATAGTAAGCGTGTTGTGTCATTATTGACAACTTATCCTCGTTATGCGACGTAACTATTTATTAAGCAAACTCCATTTTAAAAAGTGTATACAGTGTCTGACTACTTGTTCCGTTTTAGCTTAAGTGAGCGGAAATCTGAGTGAACTGCACGGTTAATCTATACAAGATCATTCTTTTGATTACCTACAGAGGATGTTTTCTGTACACTACGATAAGAGTGAATATTCGTTTATCCTTCGATCTGGTTTAAACACACATTGGCCATTTTGTCACTGACCGTTCCAATGCGGTGCTACTATTGCCAACACACGTATACACGTGGTCTCGCATACTTTGCTTCTATGTTATTTTTGTTTGTTTTAAAAAATGCGTGTTTGGGTTGACTTTATTGCGTTACATTTCCTGTTCGACTTTTATACATGTTTTTATTTCCTAACCGATTTCTCAAGGTACGGTATGTTCAATTATAAATGAAATGTACGTGGGATTGCTACATAGCAGATTTAGGAACCGTTTATATATATATATATCTTTAATAAGAAGTCCAAAAAGACACCAGAAAAATATTTGTTTATACTCAGTCAAGTAGTATTTGTCGTATTAAGTACACTTCAATAATACCTGAATGAATCATTCTTGAATGTATCAAACACATCAAACAACGTAACTAGTAATACTATATTTAATTACGTCAGTTATGATCAGTATTGATTCACGATTCACTCAAAATGCACACACGACGTAAACTGCTTAGTAGTAACGATTTTAGCAAAACAAATGACAGTGATATTATATTTATAAAAGAAATGGCAACCGATTGAAATATAGATAATCGATGCTCTTCAGAACAAAATTGAAATAAAAAGCAATCAGTCTTCCTGTGTGACTACATTTGTGATTAATATACCACCGAAGGTAAAGTGTGTTGGAAGGAAAAATGGCATATACCGTGCCTTGTTTTATAAGGCTCTGACATTATTACCGCATCATATCCAGATCTTGGCGATATTGAGAAGTATTTATTTGTTGTTCGACGTAATTTTTTAGCACTATGTATGCTATCCATTTCGGTCGATTTTTTGTGATGGATGCAGACCACATCCCGCCATCCGTAAGAATTGGCACGTTCTCACTTACAAGTCCCAGTGGGATTCGAACACGAAGCGGTGAGAGGCGAGAATATCTACAACGCAACGTCGTCAACCCCTCGACCACCGAAGCGCTATATTGAGAAGTTACATTTGCCAGACACGGATATTAACAACGCATCAGATAATAAAACAAAAGACGATCCAGACCTATGACAGCTATCAATCACAATATTACCCTTACATATTGTACAATATATTTTACTTGTTCATGTATTGTATATTGCAATGATGGTTCAACTAAATATGTTGATGTCTTCCTCTGGGTTCATTAATGTATATTGTTTCATTTGCACAGAGCAATATACAAGTAATAAAACATTTTGATCAGACTAATGAAAAAATATCAATTACGATCATTGTTCACATGTCATAATTCTCATGCAACATGCTACACTAATTGCGGATTTTGTTTATTGATAATAAACAATAATTTTATATTACCAATACATTGACCATATAAATAAAGTTTAATAACCAGTGTTTTTGAGATACGGAAAATATCTCCCGAGGTAGAGAAATGGCCACGATATAAAAACGAGTGCGGAGAACGAGTTCTTATATCCGTTTCATTTCTCTACTGAGGGAGATATTTTCACTATCTCCAAAAAACTGGTTATTAAGCTATATGTTACATAATTTAAAATGATATTTTATTAATATTTCTAATGATTCACGGCTTTTTACACCAGTTTGCACGAGATCGCCAAGACGACGTTACGTCATACAAACAAAACAAGTGGAACCGGCACACTTCGTTAATTTCCGTAATCGTTATTCTCTAGTAGCGGAATCTGACGACGACATCCGTAAAACAATTGGAACTTCATTTGGCGTTCCCGCCACTGGCGGAAAATGCCTTGCAATGTTCCGTACTGGGAGATATTTCCCAGTACAGCAAACGAGTAGATATAGCTTTTCTATTCCGACTATTTCCTATACAAATCACAGACAAATATGTAATATAAAGCAATAATTGTTGATGCGAACTAACGGTTACAGTTTAAAATGGTCTCGCAATTTGAATTAAACAGATGCTGTTTTGTTATTTTCATCCTATTTACAAACATATAAAGTAGTAATTGCGAAAATCAAAAGGAATATGCATTTATAAATCACAATCATGGGCGCATATGGCATCCCGCCACTAACTTTATGTATCTGTTCGAGACCAGATACCGCGACTAGACACTAATTATTCTCCAGATGCCTCAATTATGGCATATTGGGTTACTGTAAAATTGTACCACCAATATAAAACATAATACAAATGTCGAAACATGTTATTATACCAAACAATTTAAATTTATTATGGATAGTGACTTGAATACAGGACGCTATAATTGCAATATAGCAGATTCAAATCGAATTTAATATGTCCGTCAGACGATCTAAATTGGAAAAAAAATGGACATTTATTTGATTTAGGTATTTGCCTTACTATCTAAAACGTCTGCCATCATTATGCTTAAAACTGCATACGTGTTTATTTTATTTTGAATAGAACCACCACCAACCAACACTAGCATAGGCTAAATATATGAAGACTACCTTAAAGAGTTATATGGCACTTTTGATTTATTTTTTTAAAAACTCACGACTTTAAATGTTGTAAGCGTTAACAATAATTATAAGAGCAAAGCAAATTGCTTATGCATATTGTTGACTGTTGATTATATTGCACCAATAATATGGTAAACCTAAGGTTGAACAAAGAAGGAACGTTGAACACTCATTTAGTTTTAATCATATGCAAGATGTTTGAAGAAGAAATGATACTTTATTAATAAACACAATTATTATGTTAATGCTAAATAACTATTAAAATATTGCCGTGTGTACCTTTAAAATAACTATTTAGATTTGCCGTTAACAAGAATACGTGCATTAACAGAACTCATATTTTGGTCGAGTTTAAGCTCATTGTCTTTTATCATGAACGGTTTTAAACATATATATGAGAATTAAAACTATCTGTATATGTATGCACATTTGATTTGAAAACCATGAAAATTTATGTGCCGAAGACAGCTTGTGTACACGTAAAATCGACTTAAACTAACCAGTGGGCCATATTGCCTACTGAAGTTTTATGTGCCGTAGACAGCTTGTGTACACCTAAAATCGACTTAAGCTAACCAGTGGGCCATATTGCCTACTGGTCGTTCCAAGTCGGTAATCATGTCTTCACCACTCTTGCGAGCATGTGTTTTACTTATATTGCCTATTGATGCTGCCTTGTTGGTTAGAGATTAGATCATGGCGGGTATTTCTTTACAGTATGACAATAGGGTAAGTGTGAGGTTTAGTGCACCCTAGAACCGGTTTAATTCCCCAGTGGCCTTTGTTGTCACTGACCGTTCCAAAGCGGTAGCCCTATTGTCAACCCTTTTGTGTTTGTGATGTCGTTTGCATTTTTTATTACTTTTGCCTTCTCGTTTGTCTGTTTGCGTGTTTGTTTTTGTGTTTTATGGTTGACTGTCATCCTTGAATGCTGCTTTCCCTGTACGATATGTTTATCTTTCTTTATGATCTACGGTGCCATTGCGTTTGGGTGCTGTGATGTCTATAGGACCATTGTTCTAATACATAAGACGAAGATAGAATCAGTATTAAGTATATAATAAAAGTATTATTTGATATATTAGTTATTGTAGGTCATTACATAAATATTTATCATAATACTGGCATTTGAGAACCAACATAACTATATTCATTTGTAGATAATAACTGTGTAAATAATATGCACATTGTTACTAGTAAACCAAATACTCGTGTATGAAGACTGTAACTACGTATTTCTTGAGAACCATTGTAGTGATTATCCTTTCCAAATATCGATGAATATCTTACTGTTACTAGAACATGTATTCGGCCGAAACATATGAGTTATAACATTGCACATGGTTGATTTCTTTCACTGAACACTTTATGTGCGCTTCAAATATTTTATAAAAAAAACATAGAACAACATTTGAAAACTTGAAATATTTTTCTGCATGCATTTGTTTTTATTCATTCCTGCGGATAAAATGTGAAAGGTGAAAAGAACTGCAGTGTCGTCGATATCAGATTATAATTAGAATAATATAAAGGCATAGCATACGCCGTTATAGTAACCCATTAACGCAATAGCGATAGCAAGTCACTCCAAATAAGGCTTTTTGTGTAAAATATAAACTCAAAATGTAAATGCTCATTATTTCATATTAAACGCGTAACTTTAGTTTTTTTAGTTTTTAGTTGTTGATGCCAAAGTAAGAGATACTGGTCTCCGTGCTTATCCAATATGACCACATAGGCAAGGCCTAAATAATACACACACACAAAACAATACAAAATGTAAATCAGACCACTAGATCTCCGCGAAACTCTTAAAGTACCTCGTTTAATGTCACGACCGTTATAGTTTAAGAAGAAAAAGGACTCTTAGCGTTAATAATACTCAACACTGGTTTTAGTGGTAGACGTTAACTAATGTGTATATTTAATGAGGTAGGTATTTTTAAGGCGAGCATTTGAGGAGTAATATCGGCTATTACAGGGATTCATTGCCTTTGAAATTATCAATTATTCTAGTATGAGTAGAATTTTCTATTTTAATTAATAGAAACGCTAAACCCAACCTCATATTTCCAAAGAATGTAACACTACACAAATAAGAAATAAGGCTAAACTTGTTGATATTCTTTAACGAAAATCTCGAAAAATATCTAGACAAGATAAACAACATACTATTTAGACTTGTACCGCTAATTTCCTTACGACAACATGTGCAATCACTTCTTGTGCAACGTTATTTTAGAAAATGGATATGGCAAATAAATAATAACTCGAGTACTGAACATAGTAGATGATCATTAACGTTTTTTATCTCTAAAATCATATAACAATAGGATTCATCTGTCTTTCTTGTTACTAGATCCGCATTACATTATAAAATATGATTGAAATACACCTGTAATTTCAACGATCGATCTTCACGAACGTTAATTCTGTCAACTCCTTCTGTGTTTAAGATCAGATCTGCCTTCTGTGGTTAATATCAGATCGGATCTCAGTACTATTTTATGCAGCATTTCAAACACAAGGACGAATCGTTCAATCCTACTTGTATTTGGAACCAACCTAAAGCAAACAACAGATACAAGTGACTGTTGTGATATTAAGCCGTAACAGGAAAGGCAGACGGATGCAATAACCGATACGTTATACTACAACAGAAAACGCTTGAATCATTAATATATCCTGGTCAGTCACTTCCTTTAATGCCATATGTATGTTTGATATAACACGGTTGTAAAAGCATTATATACAGACAAATTGGCTACTATCGTGTCGTCGTCTCATAGCGGTCTGCTATTGACTCGTTAAATCCAGATAATGTCGATAATAAAGTAAACTTTATGTCATTATATTGTCCAATATTGTGCCATGTTATTATACAACTGTCACATTAGTAACGGTAATATTGTTCCCAAGAGTATGACACAAAAACAAGAAACTTCGTCCAAACGTGAATGGAACAAGAAGTTGTATTCCTTTATTGTAACCGTTTTGGTAAACATATAGATATGAAATTCGAACAGAATATGTAGCATTCTAGGACAATAGTCAACCACAAACACGAATAGAAAATAAAAATAAATACAGAGATGGATAAAAGACAAGCATGACATCAGAAACATAAAGGGTTTTCAATAGGGTTACCACATTGAAACGGCTAGTGGCAAAAAACACAACATATCGTCATTCCAATAACGGTACGGTGTAAATAAAGATATCCCCGCCAGGTTATATTCGCCAAAAAACAAGGCAGCAATAATATGCAATATAATTATAACACATAGATGATCATGTATGTATGAATATAAAAATGCAATCCTAGAAAGTCCCAAACCAAGTACTCATTAACTTGTCAGAAGCCAGGGAAAGGAGTATGACAAAATAAATTTGGAACTCGCCGGACACGATAACAAAAATAAGATGGTGTGATAGTCCTTGTCGCAGAAGAGTTCTTAAATTATTTATTTTATTTTAAAAGTAGATCGGGGTTACGCTGATTAAATTGTGCAAAGGTTGTTTGAAGTTTATGGTAGCCCTGATGGAGTAGCATTTTAGTTATACAAAGATTATGAATATTAAAGTATTTATCTTTACTACAAGCAGTAGAAAAAAACAAACAATAATTTGACAATACGTTGGGAAACATAAGGTACATGTATATAAAGAAACTAGATCAGTAAGGGTCAATGCGTTTTATTGTTTTAGATAAATTTTACACAGAACTACCCATATACCCTATTTTGTTGACAACAACAACGGATCACAAATGACGGAGAAAATATGGAAAAATATTTTTGCTTAAAATTTGATAATTATGTTACCGTCTTGAAGGCAGAATATGCTTATTAACCCATAAACTTAAACAGTTGATGAAGCGCTCGCAAGCCTTACAACTTAGGGAATTACGCTAACAAACAAACTGAATAAAATTAAACTGTACATACTTTGCCGAATAAATACTTGTGTACTAATTACGTTGTATCCCCTACACGCTGCGCAGACCCAATTGGGTTATTTATAGCACAGGTAATATTTATGTTAACACAAGAGGTAAACATTCAGTGTGCCTTTTTAGCGAAGCCTGAACGTCTAATCAGTTGTCAATCAGTTGTTTCTATTAACGGCTGGGTACATCTGGGGATTTAGTGCAAATTTGAAGGTAATAGTATACACAAACTACTTGACACAAAGTCTCTATCCTCTTCGTTAAGGTCAACAGTAAGCATAGTCTGACTTTAAATAATACATTATATCCATATCTGATAGAACGCAGAAAATGAAACAATTTTGTTATCATATAAACTATGATTTAAAAAATAAAATTCTTAGACTCGAAAATGTCAACACTTGCCCAGCCAACGTCCTTAAACATACTTACATCGGTTATATGTCATTGAGCGTGTAATGTTTAGCGGTAAGTTTTGAAAATCGGTCCAAAATAAAAAGATATACACGGAGACGATATTGCTCTGCTTTGTAAAAAAGAATAAAAATATCGGACAGGGAAAGCAGCATTCAAGGACGAAAGTCAACCACAAAACACAAAAACAAACACGCAAACAGACAAACAAAAAGCCAAAAGTAATAAAAAATGCAAACGACATCACAAACACAAAAGGGTTGACAATAGGGCTACCGCCTTGGAACGGTCAGTGGCACACTTATGTATATGTGTGTGCTTCAAATTAACTCTCCAAAATGCACGGTTACAGACATTCGATCATTCTAAATAGCTTTAAATGTAACAAATGTTTCACTCCACGTACGTCCGTGTGCCTTAGGAAAATGTGAGGTTACGTAACATCTAATAAAACCTGTATGTCTGGACTTAAACTGAGGCATACATCGCAAGAAAGCATACAATAAACAGCATTCGTGCTAACAAAGCAAAAGGCGTGCACACATATTTAGCTTAGCTAAACATACAATGCAGAACTCAACCGATATGTCAAATATAAACGTCTAGACCATTTTCAATTTTAAAGAAATTAACCAGCCAAATACATTACAAAACCGTGTATCAAAACTCTATCCAGTGTTCAGGTCATATAATAATGTATAGATGACGATTAAAAGTTAAGGTTTAATGTAGACTGATACTGAGCTTTTATATTCGATTTGTGTGTACAGTATTTGACATCGAACATGTCAAAACAACTCCAAAATGTGTGTAATTTAAAGAACATTGGATACAAAATCAGTAGAAGCCTAAATGACCTAGACATATTTTTTTACTTGTTTAAAAGAAATGTCATAGGACCTTGTCATATTAAAGTTTTAAAAAAAGTTGAGCATTAGAACATACTGTCCGTATACGTTTGCTTTTTAAAGCAAAAGGACGAAGCGAATGAGGATTACAATTATTTGTGTATGTCTGAAAGATATATGTAACCGAAAAGTAATCGTTGTGTTTCAAGAAATGTAATTTTATGAAAAAAGTAAGTGAAAATGTTCAATAATTCTGTATTTCCTCTTTGTTTGTGAAATTTTGAAGTTAGAAATATGTGTCTTCTTTAAAGACGTCTAGTGGAAAAATAGTGTTATGACCTTCCCTGTTTTTGATAATTTTATATCTAAATGATACCAAGTAAGCTTTAAATATCAATGTAAATAATCTGAGGACTACGTCCTTTCCCAGCCAACCACCTTAAGTGTTCATACAAATGATGAAACCTTTTGGCTGAAACATTATGCCCAAATAATTACCACTATGTATACAAACTTCCACTCTCCGTCGACGCTAGTTGAAGCAGATGTGTGTTTTTTTCAATCCTAAGTGCTCTTTAGCTTCTGGAGTTAATTCGTGCTTTAAAACCTCGCAAATAATGACAGCAGACAGACAATGTCATGCACGTTAATATGTAATATCCGGAATTATATGTTATTTGTTGGTCAATACATACTTGCATTGTCATTTCCGTTTTAGTTGCATTTTTACTGCGACGCAAAATGCCATTAGCCTGCATGTATTGTATAACTTATAAGAGAGAGATTTGGTGCACCCTAGAACCTGATATAAACCTCCAGTGGTATTGTTTCGCCACTGATCATTCCATGGCCGAAGCCCTATTGCCAATCCTTTTATGCTTGTGAAGTCATATCTCGCATTTTATCCATCCGTGTAATTGTTGTTTGTTTCAGTGAGTTTTTTTGATTGACTGGGCTTCTTGAATTCTCCACTTCTTATTCGACTTTTATATCCACTTTTAGTTGCATTTTCGAAAAAAATGTCGTTACCTGGCCAGTGACATGTTATCCTTATATAACCCAAGTAAATAAATGGCACTGCATATGCCAATTCCGCAATATCGAACCCACCAGTAAATGTATATCAATCAATGAGACACTGGAAGTTATTCATTACATGAGATCGCCAGGCTAACGACATTTGGGCTTTATTGCTAGAGATTTCCGTTTGATGTGATATACGTTTATTTACACTGTCTTGTCAATTTGAGCGCTGAAGACATGATAATAGCGAGGTTGTGTACACTTAAAATCGACTTAAGTTAACCAGTGTGCCATTATGCCATTATGCCTACTGACCGTTCCCAGTCGGTAATCCTGTCTTCACCACTCTTTGTGATATACGGTTTCACTGCGTTTATGTGCTGTGATGTCTATAGGAACATTTTTCTCATACATAAGACGAAGACAGTATCAGTATTAAGTCTCTAATAATAGTATTATTTGATATGTAACCTAGTGTTTATCATTACATAAATATTTATCATAATACTGGCATTTGAGAACCAACATAACTATATAGATATCTACAATAACTGTGCATATAACATGTACATTGTTTGTAATAAACCAACTATTCCGGTATGAAGATAACTAGGTAATTTTTTGAAAACCATTATAGTGATTCTACTTCCTAAACATCGATGCATATCTTACTGTTACTAGAACATGTATTCGTCCGAAATATATGAGTTATTACATGTATAACATTGCACATGGTTGATTTCATTCACCGAATACTTTATGTACGCTTCAACATTGTAGAACAGCATTTGAAAACAAACTTGAGATATTTTTTCTGCATGCAATTATTTTTATTTATTCCATGCGGATTACATGTTAAAGGTGAAGTCAACTGCATATCATATTATAACTATATAAAGGCATAGTAACCCATTAAAGCGATAGCGATAGCGGGACAGTCCAAATAAGTTTTTTTTTGTCAAATATAAACTCAAATTGTAAATGGTCAGTATTTCATATTAAACACGCGAACATGATGACATTTCGTACGTTACTACCATAAAGTTAGTGCAGATTTCACGTTAAGTGTTGATGTCAGAGTAAGAGTTACTGGTATAACGTGCTTATCCAATATGACCACATAGGCAAAGCCTCTATAACACACACACACACACACACACACACACAGAAGAAAAAAGTGAATTAGACCAATAGATATCCGCGAAACTCTTAAAGTACCTCATTTAATGTCACGACCGTCATAGTTAATACTATCAACACCGGCTTTAGTGGTAGATTTTGAATAATGTGTATGTTTCTTGAGATAACACATTTTAGGGCGAGAATCGGTTTTTACAGGAATTTGTTTCCTTTGGAATAAACAAATGACGATATCGATTATTATTCTAATATGAGTAGTATTTTCAATTTTAATTATTGGAAACGCTAAACGCAACGTCATATTTTCACAGAAAATAACACTACACAAATAAAAGTAGGCTAAACTTGTTGATATTCTTTAACGAAAATCTGGAAAAATATCTCGACATGATAGACAACATACTATTTAGACTTGTACCGCTAATTTCCTTACGACAACTTGTGCAATCCCTTCTTGTGCAACGTAATTCTAGAAAATGGATATGGCAATGGAATATTTACTCGAGCACTGAACATAGAAGGTGAGCCGTAACGTTTCTCTGAAACCAAATAACCATAGGATTCATCTGTGTTTCTTGTTACTATATCCGCATTACATTCTAAGCAATCAACGTTACTTCTGTGTTCGAGATCAGATCGGATCACATCAGTACCATTTTATGCAGTATTTCAAACACAAAGACGAATCGTTTAAACCTACTTGGAACCAACCTAAACATGCTTAAGCAAACGAGATACAAGTGACTATTGTGATATTAAGGCCGTAACAGGAAAGGCAGCAGCCGGATGAAATAACCGATAGTTTATATTACAACAGAAAACATTTGAATCATTAATATATCCAGGCTAGTCGCTTCCTTTAATATCATATGTATGTTTAATATAACACGGTGTTAAAAGCATTCTCTACAGACAAATATTCTACTATCCTGTCATTGACTCGTTAAATCCATATATTGTTGATAATAAAATAAACGTTATGTCATTATATTGGACATTATTATACAACTGTCACATTAATTGTCAATAATAAGCAATATAATTAAAACACATAGATGATCATGAATAAGAATATAAAAATACAATCCTAGAAAGTCACAAACCAAATACTCAATGACTTGTCAGAAACCAGGGCAACAGGAGAACACAATTAGTATGACAAAATAAATTTGGAACTCGCCGGACACGATAAAAAAAGATGCTGTGATAGTCCTTGTCTCAGAAGAGATCTTAAATTACTTATTACGATTTAAAAGTATATCGGGGTTACGGTGATTAAATTGTACAAAGGTTGTTTGAAGTGTGTAGTAATTGTAGCCCTGATGGAATAAATTGATTGTTATACACAGATTACGAATATTAAAGTATTTATCTTTACTACAAGCTCTAGAGAAACAACAACAATAATTTGACAATAAGTTGGGAACTATAGACCCCATAAGCAATAGCTCGGGGAACTTCCACCCATCTAAGTGAGGATAATGAACAATATCAAAATTAAAATCATCTCTCTTGCATATATTTTACTTATCATGACTCAATTTTCAAGAACAGAATCAACAATATTGTGAAAAAAGAAGTTTGGAACTCGCCGGACACGATAAAAAAATGGTTATGGGGTCTATTTCCCAACTTATTGTCAAATTATTGCTGTTGTTTTACTAGAGCTTTATATTTAATTACGTCTGTTACGACCAGTATTGATTCACGATGTACCCCCAAATGCACACACGACGCAAACTGTAGTAATGATTTTAGGAAATAAATAAGAGTGATATTATAATTATGATAAATACTGAAAAGGGGATCACTTGAAAGCAACAAACTCAAGCAAGAGATAAACGTAGCAGACTTGGTTTAATTGAGTCTGTGCATGAGAGGTAATGCTACGTGAAACACCACTCACGCCTCCTAGTACCGGCATAAGCGATATGCTACTTTAAAGCAACACAGATCGTAAAATGAATGACAACTGGTTGAAATATGGATAGTCGATACTTCTGCAGAACACATTTGAATTATAAAGCAATCACGTCTTCCTAAATTATCATATTTATGATTAATATACCACCTCGGGTAAAGTGTCTTGGTCGGAAAAATGACATTGTTTTATAAGTGTCTGGTATTGATTCCGTATCATATCTAGATATTGCCGATATCGGGAAGTATGTTTGGTGTTTAACGTAACTTTTCAGCAAAATTAAGTATATGTATGAGGGTAGTTTTTTTTTGATAGATTCAGACCACCCACTTATTCCTGGGTAGAACCAGCACTGCATACTTCCCGCCATCCGTAAGAATCTAAACATTCTCACTTACATGTCCAGCTCCCAGTGGGATTCGAACCCGCAGCTTTGTTGGGAAGTAACATTTACCTGACACGGATATTAAAAACGCATCAGATAATAAAAGGACGATCCAGACAGACGACAGCTATCAATTACGATAGTAGCGCGACATATTGTAGAATATTGTTTACATGTTCATGTATTGTATGTTGCGATCAATAAGATCATGGTTCTACTAACTATGTTGATTTCATGCTCTGGTTTCATTCATGTATGTAGTTTCAATTGCTCAGAGCAAGATACAAGTAAGAAAACATTTTGATCAATGTAATGGAAAAATATCAATTGCGATCATTGTTGACATGTTATAATAAACACACCACATGCTACATTAGTTGTGAATTTGGTTTATTAATAATAAACAATAATTGTATCGTATCAATAAATGACCATGTAAAAAACAATAATTGTTGATGAAAATTAACGTTTACAGTATAAAATAGTCTCGCAATGTGTATTACAAAGATACCTTTCTGTTATTTTCAAACATTTTACAAAAAATACGTTGTAAATGTGCACATCGAACGTAATATGCATTATAAATCACAATCTTTGGCGCATTTGGCACCAAGCCACTAACTTTGTGTATCTATAGGACTCTAGATACCGAGACTAGACACTAATTATTCTCTAGATGCCTCGATTTTGGCATGATATTGAGTTACCGTAAAAGTGTATTACCAATATTAAAAAAATAATACGAATGTCGAACCACGTTATCATATAAAACAAATTTAATTTAGTATGATTAGTGAATTGACATACAGGACGCTATAACTGCAATTTAACAGTTACAATTTAAATTTAGTATGTCCGCCAGACGATTTAAATATTATATGCAAATTATAAAATATGTACATTTATTTCATTTAGGTATTTGCCTTACAATCCAAAAAACTGCATACTTGTTTATTTTATTTCGATTAGAACTACCACCAACCAACACTAGCATAGGCTAAACATATGAAGAATCTACCTTAAAGAGGTACATGGCACTTTTGATTTTTTTTAAAAACTCACGACTTTAGTTAGTTTTTATTGCACATTAACTTGAACTGTGGTAAACGTTAAACAACAATTGTAAGAACAGTGCAAAGCAAATTGATTATGCACATTGTTGACTGTTGATTATATTGGACCAATAATATGGTAAACCTAAGGTTCAGTACTGAAAGGTCATTGGAAACTCATTTGTTTTACTCAAATGCAAGATGTTAAAGTAAAAATGATACTGGATTTAATTTAATAAACGAGATTCTACATGTTAAGGTGGAACTGAATTATTTGAAAATGTAAAGGTACGCATGTGAACTATATAAGTAAATTTGAAGACATTTGCGATTCGAGCAAATGTTTTTAGCATCACAGAGTGTTAATTTTATCACATACAATTAGTTTTGATATCACACTTTTGTCTTGACGAGACCTTTCATTCATCTGATATATAAATTATATCATTTACTTCCTTACATTAACCTGTAAATTATTATTTATAAAATTTCCTATTTCTTTCGCCGCTTTTTTACCGTGGCATTTTAAGAAAAAACGACGTTAAAGTCATTTATCTTAATAGCTTCATAAAAGACTGCAAAATGTTGGTATGATTTAGAGAATTTAATTTCCTATCGGAATATAAAACAATATTTGCTGGTCATCCTGGTCGTCAGGTCATTTGTTTTCAGTATATTTGTTTTATTTCAAACCCCTTCGAAAAAATTGCGTTCCTGTCGACGTCGTGTCATTCAGATATACGTACACATATAACATAAACATCTGTTTTCAAATGTGTCTGTTGATGGCGGGGTACAAATGCTAAGTCTATCATCTAGTTACACACAAGCTGAATGAGGGCGAAAGAGATTGCCTGCACTCAATGCTAATTAAAATGTTTGACTGAAAGTACTTTAAATACGGCTATATATCCTTTGCAAAAGGGGTTGGCGTGTCCTAGTGGATAGCACGGTGAAATCCGGAGGACTCGGGTCCAAAAATGAGATATAGAAATAGAAACCACAGCGGCCAAACACAATGGCATCGTAGATCCGCACTGTACTACAAACAAGGAGCAATATTTAATTAATGATACAATGAAAAATACAAAATACAACGTAAAGGGTGGTGAAGACAGGGTTACCGATTTGGAAAGGTCAGTAGGCTATAAGGCCTGCAGGTTAGCTTGCATCGATTTTATGTGTAGACAAGACCGTGTAAATAAAACATCTCATCAAAAGGAATTTTTTAAAAAATAAAGTCCACATCCAGAAAAACTAACAAAAGGAACACTAAGCAAGCCTCACCGGCGACACTGTATTACAATTGTTAGTGTATTCTTGGGTAAGACACTTTTCGTTTGTCTCGTCCGTCTTATGGGGTCGTAAATCGGACGATCCTCTGAGCATGCAAGAGAACCACACTGAGGACTCTAGTATTTATTAAGGGTGAGGTTTGGTGCACTAGAAACAGGTTGAAACCCCCAGCGGACTTTTTTGCCACTGACTGTTGCAGCATTAAACAACATTCAATTCATACTTTACAGTTTTAATTCGGTTATGCCTGTGCTCCGCTCACCACATCATGCACCCTCCCCTACTCCACCACAACCCCAAATCACATATTCTGAAAAGCACCACAAACAAAGATTTTCTAGTGAGCATGCCCTCTAAGTCAAACAAGATCAACTATCGATTATAGTATTCGTAAACTCCTGTGAAGAACAGATACTGATAAAGGTGATCCTTTGGGAGCAACAAACACAATTAAGAGAATAAAGCAGCAGACTCGGTTTTATTGAGTCTCTTCATGAGAAGTAATGAAAGAAGCAACACCTCCTAGCACCGGCTTAAGCGGTATTCTACTTCAAAGCCACATATATTGGGCTCGTTGGTCCCAAAAGACCAGTAAAAATAACACTACTGATTCGTAGAACGGGGAGACGTTTTACAGCCGCCACACTGCACTAAACGAACGCTAGTGTGAATGTTAATAAATACTGATAAAGGTAATCCTTTTGGAGCAACAAACACAATTAAGAGAATAAAGCAGCAGACTATGCTTGCCTGCTTCTTTGATTTGGGGTGGCGGTGGGTGTGCGTTATGTTGTGAGTGGAGCGCACCGTTTTCACCCTAGTTATCTTCTAACGACATTCAAACTGTACAGTATGCATTGAATGTTGTTTAGCGGCGCATCAACACTTTACAGGTTATTTGGAGCTATTCTTACATGCTCAGAGAACCGCTCGATTTACGTCCCCATACGACGGACAAGGTGAATGGAATGTGTATTGTCCAAACAAAAAAACGCAAACAAAACACAGTTTCGCGGGTGAGGCCTGGACCCGAGACCTCCAGATTTCAAATCCACAGTGCTATCCACTATGCCACGCCAGTACTTTTGCAAAGTATATAGCAGTATTTAAAATACTAAAATGCTTTCAAACCTTTTCTAACACTGAGCTCAGGCAACCGCTTCCGCTCGCAGGCAATCGCTTGCGCTCGCATTCGGCTCGTGTGTATCTGGATGATCTGGAATTAAAGTTCGTACCCCGCCATCAACATACACATTTTACAACACATGTATACCGTTTCTAAATCTACTGACATCGATGTATATTAAATAGTTGTCATTGTGGTCAGCCAATAAATATAAAATCCATGCATCGAAAGAGTTTTATTTTATTATTACATATATATTGTATGCCCGCAAACTGATGATTCATACTATAATATCTATACAGCTTACATCTTGTTTTAATCCAAACTCTATAGACACATTATAAATGGGTTTTTCAAGCCATACCAAACTCCGAAATTTGAGTATCGAATTAATAGTTACCAAGTCATACTTCATTTTACGCATATTCAATTACAGTATTGTAAGAACCCGTGAATAAACACATACTTTTATTTGGCATATTTGCATTTTTATATGACCTGAAAACCTAGATAAATATGCTAAAATATGTCTTCACGAGAGACACACAGCTTGGTATACACCTCGCTGATCTCGGCATTAGTTTTGGTTTTGCAACACGATTCCGCCACGTTACCAAAATATTTATCATAATGCTGTAAACTATGAAATTGTCTGAAGATACATGGAGCTTCGAAGCTTATTACGATATATCAAAATCAAGTGAGCTTTTGCCCTTTTGCTCTACGCGAGGTTTCCGTCCTCGATGAGCTCACCTTAGGACACCTGCGTTACCGTTTTACGATATATGTACTATAATATACAGGGCTTCGCTGATCGCAGCATTAGTTAGGGTTTTGCAACACGATTTCGCCATGTTACCAAAATAATTATCATAATGCTGTAAACTATGAAATTGTTTAAAGATACATGGAGCTTCGAAGCTTATTACGATATATGTGCTATAATATCAGGGCTTCGCTTCATAGGAAGCTGACAGTAGGAACACCCTTTGTTAATTAAATCGCATCTTTGCTAAAACCTGCAATAATTTATGTTGAATAACATGTACATTCCGTCTAGCAGGTTACTATCACTATTAATATGGACAGTTGATTATTTAAAAATAATTATTGATATATCACCAACATTTACAATGTACCTTTAATATAAATACCGTAGACGTCGTTATGTTAATGACACGACGTCGATAGAGACGTCATTTTTTCGAAGGGGTTTGGGATCAGTAAAACAAGTAAACTGAAAACAATGTTCCGATGACCAGCAAATGTTATTCTATATTCCGACTGGAAATAATTTTCTCACAATCATACTAAAATTAAGCAGTAATTGTTATGAAGCCATTTAAAAGATAAATGGCTTTAACGTCATTTTTCTTAAAATTCCAAGGTAAACAAGTGGCAAAAGAAATAGGAAATTCTATAAATAATAGTTAACAGCTTAATTTAATTTATATAATTTGTAAATTACGAACAGTGTAATATTAAAAAAAAATTGCATGTGCAAAACTAACACTCTGTTCTGTGATGCTAAATCGTTGACAATTGAGTACAACGCAACGTTTGTGAAACCCGTCAAACATAGCCATATTTGAGACGTTATTATTAAAAACTTGTTAAAACGACCACAAAACAAAATTCATATTCAAATCGCAAATATCTTCAAATATACAAATATTATAGTTAATATGCGTACCCTTAAATTTTCGAATATGTCAATACTCCCTTATATGCTCAATAAATACTGACATATTGCCGTGTATAGCTTTAACATGTTAAAACTAGCTATTTAGATTTGCCGCTAACCTGAATATGTGCATTAACAGAACTCATATGTTGGTCGAGTTCAAGCTGATTGTCTTTTATCATGAATTGGTTTTCAACACACACACGAGAAGTAAAACTATCTGTGCTTGATATGTTTGCTGAAATTTGAAAAACATGAAGTTGAATGTGCATTGTATTGAAAGAACGATACCTACTTTTTCTTCGATCTTCAATGAATCATCGATCGTTGCAGTTACCGTGATAACCTTCACAAAATAGACACATTTTTTTCGGGGCTCTTGTTTCATCCAAAGCTTTTTCAGCATGGGCAATTTTAACAATATGTATTCAAATTATATATCATTGGAATTGTCATTTTTAATGGTAAAAAACAGTACCTTAGTTTTGAATATATTCTGAGAAATAAATATTTTACAACCAAAATGCTTTTTCAGAATGGTCTTTCCCCATGTAAATTCCTCTTGTTGCTGGGACAGCAGAACATTAAGAAATCTCAAATAACTTCAGCAAAATGAATATAGCATTTTCCAAATTTCTGATGTAGCACAATTTTGCATTGAATTTGACCTGACAAAAACTACTTGAGCACGCGTGTGTTTATTTCTCCAACAATTTTGAGAAGCAAAGTATTTTTATTTACAACTAAAATGTCTGTATCACTGATTAACAACATATTTAGGTACTAGTTGAATTATTTCTGAAAAGTCCCAAATACCTTTGGCTGAAAAAAGTGCCCCCGAACTATAATACATCAACGCCTTATTACATACACGAACATCGTACATCAACACAATATCCGATTTAGAAGGACTGCCAGGCGTTGACGTTCTCACCTGGTTCTGGAATTAAAACACTGCCTGTAATATGTATACTATTTGCTATCATTATTAAACTGAAATAATTGCTTATTTTATCAATAGTGCAGGTTATAATCTCTAAGCATCAATTATTGCGTGTGAACTGTTATTTTCGATAGTTTTACTGTGGTTATACCGCTTGCAATTGTATAAAGTAAAACGACGAATCTCTGGAGACCTCTGGTATTTGCTTTATACCACTCTACTAGACATCAGCAATAGAATTAACAGCTTTTGTGAATACGGTAAATACGTAGAATACTTTCCGTGCATACTTTTTACCGTTGAAACGAGTACCATAGCCAGTTCATGCAAAAAACAACATATACTGGGAAGTTTGCACTGAGTTGAAGTATACATCTCTTGAGCGACAACATATTTGCACTTTGTTTCGAAAGCAACAACAAATCATGATTGGCTGTAGTCGAAGGAAGGTGTGTTGTAAAATCTTTGTGTTGGTAGCTATTAAAAATGCAGATGCGTTCTAGCCATTGCTTTTTTTCTATGTAAATATGTGTGCATGTCATCCTATTACTGTTAAGTGTATTGGCAAAGTAATTGAAGTTGAATGGTCACCCTTTTTGAAGTATTATCAATTAACCAGTTTAACTCTTAAACATCATCATATAAACATTTCCTGATAGTTCCGGAGAGAAACATATATTTAAAACCGCTACTAAGTTGTATGTAAAACAAGTATTATTTGAATGACGTAGATACTACTTTTACCACTGCGTGACTGCACGGGAAAATGAGGTAAATCTGAATTGTATAGCTGCACAACTATTGCCAGATAATTGATAAATACATTTACTTGTGGATTAATTTACCTGTTCAAAGTTTTCTACGTCATCAAATAAAATCTTATTCTCGCTTTTCATAGATACTGCAATGTGTGACTTGTAAGTATCTATTGTTGTGTATTGATTTCGATTTAAATAAATATAAACATGTTCATGAAACAAAACATGACTGGAGAACTTTAAGCTGACTTAGGTTTCACGACGCACCAACGTAAACGAAGGTTGTATTGCGTGAGGATCTACCGCCATTTAGTTTATATAAAAATATGCAGAACGGGCTCTAAGCCTTCTCAACCCTGCAGAACTTCCGAGTTGCTACATACTCTCTTGTAAACACTTTCATGTTCGCTTGAATCACGATCATCGGTTCAGCTACCACTCAATTATCACCTTAAAAACAATACATGGATCACGAAGAAAGAAATATAAAAAGATCGGACAGGGAAAGTAGCATTCAAGGAGGACAGTCATTTAATAAACATGACACAATGAACATGAATTTGGGTTTGGATAAGCAGTGGTCCTATTCTTGCCCAACAACCAAGCGGGACATATGGGCGAGTCAAACGATGTTTGTATGTGCAATGTCATTGATGGCCATCAAAGCCATCAAAGCGGAACAATTGCGTACAATTATTGCGAAAATCTGTTGCAATTTGATATTTTTATAAAGGTACATGTATATCAAAAAACTAGACGCTAAATGAAACATATTGCGCAGCATCTAAATTGTCTATACCACGGGTCATTGGAAGTCATATCATAGAAGAAGAGATGTCATCAAGAAATGTCACCAATATTGTTTGCAGCACCAACTGCAACAAGCTCAACTTCCGAAGACAAAAAACATTAGTTATTTTGAGTTAGAATTGTTCGAGTTTGTGAGGCCCTCGATATCAACGTCAATGCGTTTTATTTCTTACGATGAGATAGTTCGCGACGTTTACAATGGGTATACCATGACATGGCGTTAGTTTTGGGGCAGCCTAATATCTTAATTTCAAATAGTGCATATACACTTGATGTTGATAACTGTTTTAAAGATGAAGACATTTCTATTTGACAGTTTGGTTGGATTCTGCATTGTATGTTTCTCTACGCAATTTAAATATGTTTGCACGTCTTTTACTTTATTAGCAAGGAAATTGTGCAGTGTATGCCTTCGTGCGACGTATGCATCAGTTTTAGTCCAGACAAATGGGTTTTCCATTAGATGTTGCGTGACAAAACATCGCATTTCCCTAATAAGGCACTCGGACATACTTAGAGTGAAACATTTGTTACGTAGAAAGCTATATAAATGTATCGAATGTCTGTAACCGTGCACTTGTGAAGATATATTTTGAAGCACACGCATATGCATAAGCATTACACGTTCAATGATATATAATCGATGTAAATATATTTAAGTGTTCATACAAATGATGAAAACCATTTGTCTGAAACAACAACAACTGTTTATACCGACTTCCACTCTCCGTTGACGCATGTTGAAGCAGACGTGTGTTTATGATTTTCAATCCTAAGTGCTCCTTAGCTTTTGAAGTTAATTTGTGGTTCCGAAATATCACGAATTTGTCAGATTTACTTGTTTGAAAGCCCCGCAAATGATGACAGCAGACAGACAAGCACTTAAATATGTGAAATCCAGAATTATATGTTACTTGGCGGTCAATAAATACTTGCTTTGTCTTTTCCGTTTTAGTTTCATTTTTACTGCGGCGCAAAATGCCGTTAGCCTGTATGTATTGTATAACTTATAAGAGTGAGATTTTGTGCACTAGAACCTGATTCAAACCTTCATCGGCAGTGTTTCGCCGCTGACCATTCCAAGGCGGTAGCCATATTGTCAACACGTTTATTTTTTTGATCCATACTTGTAATTATAGTTTGTTTCTGTGCGTGTTTGTGGTTGACTGTGCTCCTTGAATGCTACATTTCCTGTTTACTTTTAGTTGCATTTTAGCAGGAAATGTCGTTAACCCGGCAGTTGTATGCATCGATAACTTCCATGACTTTATGGACCAAGTAAATAAATGAAACCAGACATGTCAATTCGGCGAACACACTTCCAGTAAATGTATATCAATCGATGAGACACTGGAAATTATACATTGCATGCGATTGCCAGGTTAACGACATTGGTTTTTATTGCTAGAAACTTCCGTTTGATGCGATGTTATTTTATTTACACTGTCTTGTCAATTTGAGCGCCGAAGACTGAATACTAGCGAGCTTGTGTACACTTAAAATCGACGTAAGCTAACCATTGGGCCATATTGCCTACTGATCGTTCCAAGTCGGCAATCACAACTTCACCACTCTTTTTGATCTATGGTGCCATTGCGTTTGGTTGCTGTGAAGTCTATAGGGCGATTTTTCTCATACGTAAGACGAAAAAATATATATAACAGTATTATTTGATATATAATTTATTGTATGTCATTACATGAATATTTATCATAATACTGGCATTTGAGAACCAACATAACTATATAATTTTATGCAGAAAATAACTGTGCATATAATATGTATATTGCTTCCTATTCATGTATGAACACTGTAACTTTGTATCTTTTGAGAACCATTATAGTGATTATCCTTGCCAAATATCGATGAATATTTTACTTTTACTAGAACATGTATTCGGCCGAAATATATATACATGTATAACATTGCACATGGCTGATTTCTGTCACTGAACACTTTATGTACGCTTCAAATATTGTACAAAATAAACTAGAACAGCATTTAAAAAAATATTTTTCTGCATGCAATTGTTGTAATTTATGCCCTGCGGATTAAATGACAGATGAAGTAAACGGCAGTGTCGTCGATATCAGATTATAATCAGAACTATATAAAGGCTACTTATCTCATATTAAACGCGCTAACATCTATGCCATCCCGTACGTTACTACCGTAACTTTAGACTTGCAGATTTCACGTGTTTTGATGTCAAAGTAAGAGATACTGATCTCACGTGCTTATCCAATATGACCACATAGGCAAGGCCTGTATTATACACACAAAAAACAATAAAAAATGTAAATACGACCACTAGATCTCCGCAAAACTCTTAAAATACCTCGTTTAATGTCAAGTTTAAAATGACTTATAGTGTTAATACGATCAACACTGTCGTTAATGGTACATGTTGGCTAATGTGTATATTTCTTGAGATAAGACTTTTTAAAGCGAGCATTTGAGGAGTAGTATCGGCTATTACAGGGATTCATTTCCTTTGGAATAAACAAATGGCGATATCAATTATTCTAATTTAAGTAGTATTTTTTATATTAATTAATGGAAACGCTAAACGCAACCTCATATTTCCACAGAAAGTAACACTACACAAATAAAAAACAGGCTAAACATGTTGATATTCGTTACAGAAAATTTCGAAAAATATTTAGACATGATAGACAATATACTGTTTAGTCTTAAACCGCCTTACGACAGCATGTGCAATCACATCTTGTGAAACGTAATTCTAGAAAATGGATATGGCAGTGGAATATTAACTCGAGTACTGAACACAGAATCCGCATTACATTTTAAACAATGATTGCAATACACCTTAATTTTAACGATCGATCTTCACAAAAGCGTAATTCTATCAACTCTTTCTGTGTTTAAGATTATAACTGCCTTCTGTGTTTAAGATCAGATCACATCAATACTATTTTATGCAGCATTTCAAAGACAAGGACGAATCGTTTGAACCTATTTGGAACCAACCTAAAGCAAACAACAGATACAAGTGACTGTTGTGATATTACACCGTAAAATGAAAGGCATACGGATGCAATAACCGATACTTTATACTACAAGAGAAAACCTTTGAACCATACATCTATCCCGTCGTTTCCTTTAATATCGTATTTATTCGTATTGTCGCATGCCTGAGAGTACTTTTTATTGTCCACAGTCGTATGATATATATAAATACAGGAACAGGAACGTTCTGATATTTCATATAACAAAGTGTGCCTTTATACCAGATCATATTAGTGGACGTGGCTACCGTCACTAGACTCGCTAATAATATTCCGCACGTTTTTATAAAAAATAGATATGAACAGAAGACAATGTAGCATTCTAGGACATCAGTCAACCAAAAACACGAACAAAACTAAATACAAAAATGAATAAAAGACCAGAAATGACATCAGAAACATAAAGAGTTTACAATCGGGTTACCACCTTGAAACGGGCAAAAACAAGTGTATTGTCATTCCAATAACGGGACACTGTAAATAGAGATATCCACGCCAGGTTATATTTTCTAACAAACAAGCCAGCAATAATATTCTATATAAATATACCGCTGAGATGATCATGTATATATGAATATAAAAATAAAATCATAGAAAGTCTCAAAGTAAGTACTCAATCACTTGTCAGAAGCCAGGGCAACAGGAGAACAAAATAATTATTGAAAAACAAAGTTGGAAACTCGCCGAATACGATATTTAAAAAAATGATTAATGTGATCGTCCTTGTCGCAGAAGAGTTCTTAAATTACTTTTATATTTTAAAAGTAGATCGGGGTTACGATGATTAAATTGTGCAAATGAATGCTTTAAATGTAAGATATAAATAGCCCTGATGGAGTAGATTCTTAGTTATACAACGATAACGAATACAAAACAAATAATTTGAGAAACATAGACCCCATAATCAGTAGCTCCGGGAACATCCATACTAAGGATAATGAAAAATATCAAAATTAAAATTATCTCTCCTTTATATATTTTACTAATCTTTTCTCTGTTTTCAATATAGAGATTAAAATCAAGAAATGAAGCACCAGTTTTATAAATGTTAGCTTTGTTTAGTTAAAGTTATGTAGTGTATAGTATTAACAATAGTAGAAAGAAAGTATTGTCAATCTTCAATAGATCACCTATATACCGAGAGGTGTCATTAGAGGTTTCAATCACATCTATCTAGTATTTGGTGAAAGACCCAACATGCAATCTCTGTCATAGAGATACAAATACTTATTTCAAATATTGATTTTAATCGTTTTTAGCTCTACTGATCAAAGATCAGAGCTTATGCCGTGGTGCGGCGCCCGTCGTTTGTCTGTCTGTCCGTCTGTCGGTAAACTTTTTTTTTGTAGCGACTACCCCTCTGGATGACTTTTCATGAAACTTTAAAAGCATGTTGCACATGATGTGTAGTTGATCGTAAAAATTCACGCTGATGTGAAATCCAAGATGGTCGCCACGGCTAAAAATAGATTTTTAAAAATCAAGTTGGTAGCGACTACTTTTTGAAAACTATAAGTTATATTTTTCCTAAAATGATCAACAAGGTACGATGTTGATCCTTGTCGAAAATTATTTTGATTCGACCTTAAGCATGACTGCCAGCGACCATGTTTGTTAACATAAGAGTTATATAGTAAAAATGTGTAGCGACTACTCATCTGAGACTATTTGACGGATGTTCATGAAACTTAACAGAAATATTGCTCTTTGATGTCTAGTTGATCCTAGCAAAAAGTCAGGTCGGCCGAAATTCAAAATGGCCGCCAAAGCATATATTTATAAACACATATTTGTAGCGAATACTTCCTGAAAACTATATTAAAGTGATATTGATAGGGGACTTTTTTTCTAAAATGATCAGCAGGACATGATGTCAGTCATTGACGAAAAACATTTCGATTCAAATTTAAACATTGCTGCCAGCGTTCATAAAGATTTTCAACTTAACAAAGCTAATATTTCTGATACTAACTTTTCTTTTCTTGATTTACATCTCTCCAATGAAAATGGTGAAATAATTAGCAAAATGTATGACAAGAGAGATGATTTTGATATTGTTAATTATCCCATTTAGATAGTGATGTTCCCCGAGCAACTTCTTATGTGGTCTATATGCCTCAACTTATTCGTTTATCTGGAGCTTGTACTCGAGTTGAGGATTTTAATATTCGTAATCTTTGTATAACTAAAACGCTACTCCATCAGGGCTACCCTTACCATAAACTTCGTAAAAACTTTACAAAATCGTATCATCATTACCCTGATCTTCTTTCCAAATATAAAAGTAATTTAAGAATTATTCTGTGACAAGAACTATCACAACTTGACTTCTATGGTGACGTGATTTACAAACTTCGTAAAATGCTTTCATACTATCCTTGTTAAACTTGTTTAAAGATTTATCAGAAGAGGTTATGACCCTATTATTTTGCAAAGCACTACAGTTCGCCACTATGCTTTCCTCTTTAATTGTGCGATGACCATCTTGTCGTGCCCTCAGTGGTTTATTCTCTTGTTGCTCTGGCTTCTGCCAAGTCATTGATTACCTTCTTTGTGGCTTTCTAGGCTATTGATTATTTTAGCATTTGTATATATACGAGCATCTTTGTGTTTTACTTATATTGCCTATTAATGCTGCCTTGTTGGTTAGAGCATAGTTCATGGCGGGTACTTTTGTATTTACACTGTCCCGTTTTATTGGGTTGACAGTAGGGTAAGTGTGGTAAGTCTGAGGTTTGATGTACCCTAGAACCTGGTTTAAACCCACAGCGGCCTTTTTTGCCACTGACCTTTCCAAGGTGGTAGCTCTTTTGTCAGCCCTTTTATGTGTGTGATGTCTTAACTGGCCTTTTATTCATCTTTAAACAAATTCTTTGTTTATCTATGTGTTTGTTGTTAACTGTCGTCATTGAATGCTGCTTTTCCTGTTCGATTTGTATATCTATATTTGTTTACATAGAGTTTTAAAGTAAAACACTGGTAGCGACTACTCCTCTGAAACCACTTGACAGATTTTCATGAAACTTCGCAGGCATGTTGCTCTTGACTTGATGTCTAGTTGAGTCTAGCAAAATATCAGGTTGGTCGGAAATTTAAGACGGCCGCCACGGCTAAAAATAGATGTTTATGGCGACTACTCTCAAAACTCAAAATTACTGGCACGACATGTTGTTGGTCCTAACCAAAAGTCATTTCAATTCGATGTCAACGATGGCCGTCAGTCACCATATTTGTTTACATAGAGTTATAAAGGACTTGTGGCGAATACTCCTCTAAAACTACTTGATATTGTTTTATGAAACTTCACAGAAATGTTGCTTGTGATGTCTAGTTGGTCCTAAGTAAAAATGCAGGTTGATTGAAAATTCAGGATGACTGCCATAGCTAAAAAATCTACTTTTCAAAAAACATAAGTGGTAATGATTTGGATGGCATGTAGTTGGTCCTAAAAAAATCTTTCTTTTCGATATCAAACATGTCCGCCAGAGCAATCTATGTTTACGTAGAATTATATTGGAACAACTTGTGGTGATTACTCCGCTGAAACCCCTTAATGGACTTTCATGACTCATGACTTTGTATATTATTAAAAAATACAACTTTGAGGCCACTACTTCTCAAAAACCATAACTTGTCAGGTTTCCAGGGCTGATCTCGCTATCAAAATCTATCAGTACAGCTTCAAGGTCATTGAACTCTTGTTCAATGTTACAGTAATGAATCTCGATCACTAAAGTCTTTTTTTCACTACTACTCATTCCTAATATTACACGTACCCCACACTATCAAAAATACAATGTGCTAAGGTAATTATCAATGCCCGCATTTTCTAAGTTATGAACACATGTGGAATTTTGCACAAAATATAAAAGTTATTTTAAACCGATACAGTCAGAGTCAACATGCTAAAAAGGATAGATCAACAAAGTTGTAAGTGTGATAATGAAATATTTCGATTTCTATTTAATCTATAGTTCTCTAATGAAATGATCTTACTTACTTACTTATGTATGATAGACTAAGGACGTACAAGCAAAGATAGAATATGCAAATAATGTTTTCATTTATTGATAGCCAAAGTTTTTTCAGAGTTTGATTGCGTAATGTAAGTACTACTTGTACGTGTATCTTTATGTATTAAATATTAGGGGAACGGCGGGGTCTTGGGGTCAATAAAATACATAAAGCGACTATCAGTTGTACGAATAAACTGGATCATATCAAAGAATCACAGCTACAAGTAGACACCGTAACACCATATCACAAAACAATTGTTACACGCGACGTATCGCGCCGTACACAGGCTCATACACGAGGCAGCCAAACGCGTTTTTATCGGTTCTGTTCAATGAACAATTAGAGTTTAATTAATTTATTTCGTATCAGAAACAATCTTGAGAAAACGGAGTTCCTTACTGGAAATTAGTGTTGTTTTGCTAAAATTACACACATTGATGTAATACTGCCTCGGTCGACATTATTTTCCGCCGGTTGACACTATCCACTGTCGTCCACAACGGGATGTAATATTTATTTTATTATACAAAAAACAGTATTGATATATATGGGGAACACATCTTATTTTTATTTAATAAAAAATACAAACAATAATGACAATAACTTTATATTGTAATTATTATATTATATTATATCAACATGTTAACAATAACAACAATATCAAATTGCCACTGTCGCCCACAACGGGATGTAATATTTATTTTATTATACCAAAAAAACAATATTGATATATATGGGGAACACATCTTATTTCTATTTAATAAAACATACAAACAATAATGACAATAACTTCATATTGTAATTAATATATTATATTATATCAACATGTTAACAATAAAAACAATATCTAATTTTACCCGTATCATATATATAATTATATCATTTGCGTATCGCGTGTTGATCAGGGAAACACCCAATATATATTTTTATACTTTATCTGACGTCACAATCATGAAACATTTCAATTGTTGACCACTCAGCATCATAATCGGGAACCAGTCTAAATTGTTTCATGGGCGTTTATGGGAATTTAATATATATGTATCATTCCAAGAACATCGCAAGTTATTTTAAAAGTTAAAGTAACTTTAAGGCATTCGCATTAACTATTATTCCTACGCATTTTTATAACTCATGTTGAGGATTACATATAGATATAAAAACCGAGCAGGAAATGCAACATTCAAGGACGACAGTCTATTATTCTTAGGCATTTTTATAACTCATGTTGAGTGCTACATATAGATATAAAAATCGAACAGGAAAAGCAACATTCAAGGACGACAGTGAACCACAAACACACACATAAACGAAGAACACATTTAAAGATGAATAAAAGGAGAAATAAGACATCACAAACACGAAAGGGTTGACAATAGGGCTACCGCCTTGGAACGGTCAGTGGCAAAAAATGCCGCTGGGTGTTTAAACCAGGTTCTAGGGTGCAGCAAACCTTACACTTACCCTAATGTCAACCCAATAAAACACGACAGTGTAAACAAGCAAGGTTTTACGCAAGCGTAAAATAGCTGCCGAGAGACAAAAGGTTAACATAATAATATATCAAGTCACGGGTGTTAAAACAATATTGAAAAAAATAAATGTTGTCACGGAGACATAAACACGCCACGACCGTTTTTCTTACATTTTTTTCCGATTTTTACCACCAGTTCTTCCTACCAGGCATTTTAAATCAATGTGGGCGACCTCGTTTCTTTCTGTCCAGAAACCTGGACATGACTTACATATTGATTACAATTACCTAGTAATACGACGTGCTAGAAGTACACATCACCACAGAAATACAATTGTGCACGTGTGCGTTAGAGTGTACATTATTACAACACGTACGAGAAAAACTTGATGCAAAGAGTCTGCGCTCATAATCTACTTTCGTTTTCAATACATTTGTCTGCATTTGACAGTCAAAATGAAGCATTACAAAATTAGCGATTTCCCGTAAACGAAATTTAAATGCAAAAACTTTCCGATATATCATCGTATTTTCTCATTTCTTAGCAACATTTAATGTAATTTGCCAATAATAATTAATCAAAACGATTTAAAAACGAGAACAATGTGAAAACATTTGAAACGCAGATATTACGATCGATAAATTTCGTTAAATTTTTCTAAAATTCGTATTACGCATTTAACCATTTGATTTTATAATCAGTCTCGTTTTCAGTCAAAATACAGGGAGACATCGTTTTCATGAAATGATTTTGTATAATTTTTGAATTATTGGTGCATCATTTCTTACAGAAATTCAAGAAATCGCTAAGCAGTTTTATCTCTTGTGTTTTACATCTTATTCTGGTGCGTTTTATAGCATGCTTTAAATGCCATTCAAACATTTTTAATTACAATCCAAACATACTCAACTATCAGTCCTTTTGATTCCCCATGCCTAAGGTCAAAGTACTACCACAGTATGTCCGGCGCCCTCAAGGGGCGCCGAACAATAAACGGTTCACTGTTACCATGTGTAATTATTAAGATTGCGTTATCAAAGTGACAAACGTAAAAGAATAATATTATAACATTATTGCCTTTTAGTGAGGTTGATATGTGTATTTATCGACCTGAGAAAAGTGATATCGACCGAGGCGATAGCCGAGATCGATATCACTTTTCTATCACTTTTCTCAGGTCGATAAATACATATATTACATAATTGTCTCTTATTTATATAGGAAATACTGGGAATAGAAAAGCTTTATCTACCCGTTTGCTCTACTGGGAAATATCCCAGTACGGAATATTGCTCGGCCTTTTCCGTCAGTGGCGGAAATGGCAAATGACATTCCGATTATTTTACGGACGTCAGATTCTGTCACTAGAAAATAACGATTACGGAAATTAACGAAGAGTTCCGGTTTTTTCGTTTGTATGACGTAACGTCGTCCTGGATGATGTAACGTCGTCCTGGCGTTCGCGTGCAAACTGGTGTAAAAAGACGTTAATCATTAGAGATATTAATAAAATATCATTTTAAAGTTTAATAACCAGTGTTTTTGAGATACTGAAAATATCTCCCTCGCTAGATAAATGGCCCCGATATAAGAACTCGTTCTCCGCACTCGTTCTTATATCGGGTCCATTTCTCTACCTCGAGAGATATTTCCCGTATCTCAAAAACACTGGTTATTAAACTCTATATATCGACCGAACCTAAAAGGCAACAATTATTTTATTATTAAATCAAACTATTCATGGAATTTTGAAATTTTGAATTTTGAATTTTGAAATTTTGAATTTTGAAAATTTTAATTTTGAAATTTGGATTTTGAAATTCTGAATTTTGAATTTTGAATTTTTGAATTTTGAAATTTTGAATATATTTTGAATTTTGAATATTCATGGAAATTGAATTTTTCATACTTATTTTTCACAGGTCAATATACAAAAGTCAATATACGTTTTTCAGGTCAATATACCTTTTTATTTTTAATCATGTGATCAACTTTTAACCAATTGTATTCATTGAATAATTTGATTTAATAATAAAAACCAATGAAAATTAAAAAAAAAAGAAAGAAAAAAAAAAAGGGAAATCAGCAGGCTTGAACCCTACCTTCCTGAGGCTTCTGAATGTTTCGTCGCTAATATACATATAATGGTCATATACCACTATTGCATTTCCCATAGGCCTCCATTATAGCCTTTTGGCCTACAGCCCCTATTCCTATATCGGAATGGATGATAAACCTAACTTTTTTTAAAGAACTATTATAGAGACACTCAAAAATTACTAGCAAATTTGGGATAATCTGATGCTTTCATCCTCTAATAGTTCACTGAAGGTGGCCACACCCAGAATGGCAGTAAAGAAATTTTACTTTTTGCAAATATACTCTCAGTAAAATTGTATCCATAAAAATGCAAATTTCTGTCAAAATATCCTAAATCAACATGTTTTATGATGGAAACATAATTTTTTGATGTTTTATGAGGATTTGTTTTGATTTTGGTATATAATCCAATCAGAATCTACCTTACAATCTGACTATATACCCTAATAGACTCTATACTTTTTTCAACCAATCAAAAGCCCCAAATCAATAGTGGTATCTGACCTAATAGTAAATGATTTCAGTAGACTAGTTTACGAAAACGTCATTTTAGCTTTTTCAGACGAGTTCTCTAGGAATTCAAGTTGTAAAGCATGTTTATAGCTGAAAAACTCAAAGAAACTATTCATTACTACCTTAACATGTGCAATTACTGAAGCTATATAAGAGTCGCTGCCGTTCCGGCAGCGAATAAAGAAATCCCGCCATGAACTATTCTCTACATGTTAATGTTGGAAGCGGCCCCGGTAGCTCAATGGCTAAGAACTACACACCTCTTCAACATGTGGGTTATGCTTCTGATGAAGGTATGTCTGATAGAAAACTTCATTTTTCATCTCATCTCCATCTGAGGTTACTGTGCCTATATAACCTTATAGGATGTGTTAACAAGACGGATAACTCCATTTCACATCCTGTGAATATTACGTTCTTAAGAGAAGTGAGAGATTTGTTTAAATAGACATTCATTGTCTTTTCATTACTGCATTTAATTGTGTTTAGTCTGGCAGAAGAAATAAAAGTGAGTTACACAACGTGCAATGAATAATGAAGATTTTAAACTGGAAAATGTTGTTTTTATGGTTGCGAAAATCAAGAGATGCTGAAACTACTTCTTTGACATAGGATTGATGCGGAAAACAAAGACTTTAACAGTGATCTTTGCTTATATACAGCTTCCCAAGAGGATCGCTCTAAAGGCAATGCCATCGTCATCTGTGATCATGTAAATTGTATAGATTAATAGGCAATGTCCTGAGGATTATGTTCACATTAACGTTCTAAGCTCATGATATACCATTATCTCAAATGACGTCTAACATTAAAATGAAGTTTTACGGAGATAATAAACATTGTGGATGCATACAATTGTATACGTAAGTTCATTTCTCCAGCTGTAAATTTAAACGTGACATTGTTTGTGACGCTTGTTTTAGCAAAATTGTAGCGCAAGAAAGATACAAGAACATCAACTACTGAAAGAATGATCAGTGTTGTATATAACAATTGTTTGAATGCTGAACGACATGTTAATCAAAATAGCGTCTTATTGAATGCATATCCGGCGGACAAACATTGTGTTCTCTAGATACTCCCGTTTGTTTTGTTCATGAACCATTAAGGCTACTATTAAACGTTCCCTAAATAACGTAAGCGCGGTTACAACTGAACTGTAGATTATCTGATAAACTAAGAAAAATACTACGAGGCACATGCTCGTATATAGTTATCAATCTTTATGACTTGTTTAAAACGTACATTATAGTATAACTTTAAAATGTATATAATGCCCAACCCAAGCTGCGTATGCTAAATCAAATGTATGTGTTTCTTACTACAAGTTATACTCTTTAACAATTTACCATGCGTCAACTCTGTGATCAATAACTAAACTGATGGCTGTTACATCCATATGACGCAACCATACAGCCACATCCGGATGTTGTTTTTTTAGTATTATATATCGTATACATTTGTGCTTTGTACCGTGCGCTATGACGTCCTTTTACGAGTAAAATTTGCTGCATATTGTTTAGTCGTGTGTTTGGAAGATAGTTATTGTTAAATCATGCAAATGGAAACTCTTACTCAATAACTCCAGGTCTGCTACCTTTTTCTATTATCTTTGTTGGTTGCTCCAAAAGGCAAGACACCGTTCTGTCAACATAATCTTTTGAACTGCGACATCTTTTATATATAAACTATCAACAGTTAATTTCAATATATCCACATGTTTGAGCGTGGGATTTGTTCATATGACCATGCATTAAATTTTCGCTGGATGTAATGACATATTATTCAAAACACACCACTTATTTATAATATTCAAACGATCTTGAAGTCTATTTTGTACATCCAAAATATTATAATCCGATGTGTATACTGTAGTATCATCTGGATAAATATCTGTATTTCCACAGGTAGATGCGAATGCAATGTCATTAATGTACAATAGAAATAGCAATGGACCTAGTTTTGGTCCCTGACGGACACCAGATGTAATTTTAAGCATCTCGGACTTTAAAGATTTTACCTTTATAAATTGTTTTCTATTCGACAGATATGAATCAAATAATTCAATGGTATTGTCTGAAAAATGGTAAAGTTTCAATTCAAGTATAAATATGCTATGGTCTACAAGACTGAATGCCTTTCTTAGATCAAGAAATACACCTCCTATTAATTTACCTGAGTCTATATCATTTAACCATGCTTCTATTACCGTGTCAGAGCACGACAATGAATGACATTGTCTGAAACCTGATACGTCTTGAAATATAATAGTATTTGAGTGTCTATATGACGCTAAAATATTTTTGAAATTGTTGGTAGAATTGAAATTGGACGATAATTACATGGGTCCTCTTTACTTCCATTGCTGTGTATAGGAATCACACATGTTTTATTTGTGTTGCCTATTAATGCTGCCTTGTTTGTTATTTACACCGTCATGTTTATTGGATGACAATAGGGTAAGAGTGATGTTTGGTGCACCACCCTAGAGTCCCAGCGGCCCTTTGTTTGCCACATACTGTTTTCAGGCGGTAGCCCTGTTGTCAAACCGTTTGTGTTTGCGATGTATCGTTTTGCCTTTTATTCAACTTTAAAATGTTCTTTGTTTCTGTGTGTGTTTGTGGTTGACTGGCGTTCATAAATGCTAATTTTCCTGTTCGCATTTTATATCTATATTTTCAATCTGATCGCTGCGCTGCGCAGCGATCTGATTGGATTATTTGAATTGAAATATCACATTGAATAGAATAGAATAAACTTTACCTATTCAGATCGTTGCGTACAATAGTTACAACAACAACCGGATTATTTGATTGAGGCAGATTGTCTTTTTACAGGGAAAAAGAGAAAAATGACGAATTTTGTGTTGACAACGTAGCCTCTGAAGTTAATGAACGGGTTAGGTTGAAGACCCTTTGTAGCATTACCACCAGTGTTTGCCCATAGCTTTGTTCGTGGTAAAAATTACGAGCGTTACTTTTTCGAGTGTATTCTATACAGACATGTGCAGGGCCTGTGTTTCTATATGTGATGGTTTCAGTCTTTGCATTTTCATTTATATTGTCTTAAAACTATTTTCAAATTATATTTCCTAAAAAAATAATAAACATGTATATTTTTTAATTCATAACGTTAAATACAGTTACAGGTTTACGTAACTATAGTATTTCTTACATTAAGTATACAGTCTCCATTTTGTTTGTATATTGTTTGGTGTTATTGCGGCAGAGTGTTAAACAACATTATACATTTAACATTAATAGTCTATTCCGACATTTATCATTCCTTATCATTACACATTCAAGGCATGAACACTTTAGAAAATAAACGACAACATAAAATGTTAGACAATCTTAAATAGAAAATAGCATTTGAACATGTTGAATAATCCTTAATATCCCAGTGTACACCCATACACGTTACTAGATCAGGAAACCACCCATTTAGTATCGGATAATACTTCAAATATAAATTATCATCTTCGTATTTACTTATATTTCCTGTTACGGCTGCCTAGTTTGTTAGGTTAGTGAGGTTTGGTTCACACTAGAACATTGTGTTTACAGCCCAGTGCCATTTTTGCATATGACCGTTCTATTGCCGTACCCGTGATGTCAACTCTTCTATTGTGGTACTCTTGATGTCAACTCTTCTATTTCGGTACCCGTGATGTCGACTCCTCTATTGCGGTACCCGTGATGTCAACTCTTCTATTGCGGTACCCTTGATGTCAACTTTTTTATGTTTGTGATGTTGCACACTTTGCTTGTACTTTTTCATGTAATGATATTTGTTTTGAATGTGTGTTCTACATGTTCTAGTTGACTGTGTTTTGTGAATGATAAGTTATCTGTTCGTCTATCATACTCTTTTTTATAGCACAGTGGCGTTGCTTGTGCAGTGTGGCGGCAGTAAAACGTCTCCCCGCGCTTGCAGTCAGTACTGTTATTCATTCGATCTTTGGAGATCGCTGAGCCCGATACTTATATTTAGTTATCGGTGGTACAAATTTCAATTTATTTTGTTTTCTTACTTAATTTTTGATTCGGTGGTTCCACTACTCCGGCCGATAAAAGGCTCTGGGTATTGTTTAACCACTCATAGGATATGTTGTCTGCTTTTTGATACGCAGGCTTCATAACCGCTGCTCCCAACTAGATTCCATTATGTTTATTTCGCCCTTTGGGCCATTTAATTTTATTAGATACTGGGACCATACGCCGTACGACATGGGGAAGCGTTACAATCCATGTCCACCGTCATATGCATGCCATCTTCGGGATGGTTAATATTGTGTACTGTTGATTTTATGAATATTGAATTCTGTTCAACCCGGGGCTAGAGGGCGTGAGCGGTAGCTAGCATATGTCACTACCGCTCATGAACAGTCTCAATCAAACCGAGACTGCAATATTACTTATGTGTCTTGCTCGGCCGTTTCAAAAGGTCCATTATCATACTCATTTTTATACCTGTTTTGAGTATGTAGAGGTTCGTCTTTTAATAACGAGCAAGCTGTATGGTGTGTTTGACAACGACGTATATTTTCACTTTGGGGGTTGGTGTTAGGTTTTGTTTCCACCCATGTTGTATTTGACTTTTCAGGCACTTTTTAAATATTACATAATTACATTATATATCATTACAACAAACATGTTAATTTAATTTTTCTTGTCTATGCAAATTGGGTTTAATGTCTATAAATTAAGAAACCCTGAACGAACGTTTTATCGCACACTAGTAAAGCTAACAAACATTATTTGTTATGTGCTGATTGTCTGCTGCACCAGAAACGTTGAGTTACATGAATAAAGAAATATAAAAAGATCGGACAAAGCCTTATCAAAAAGATATTTGCTGTACAGTTTTTTAACCGATTTTCAATACTTAAGTAAATAAGCAGTTTGATGTGCCGGTAAAAATTCCAATTCCGTTTTTTTAAATGATGAAATCTGTGTAAAAATGGATCATTTAAATGCTAAACCCTTTGACTGAAATATGAGCCCCAAATATATAAACCTCCATTCTTCTTTGAAATTTTGTCTCGGTGACGCATGTGTTTCAAAATCTTAGTGCCTTTTAGCTACTGAAGTCAATATGTAGTTACAAAATAGCACCCATCTGTCTGACTTGCTGCTTCGGAACTACGCAAATGGAGACATCCTATGTAACAAATTGGCATGCTCTTTAATAAGTGATATCCAGACTATAGTCAACACTTCTATTTTGTAGTGACGCATTCTTTGCTTCTACTTTTCCTTGTGATTGTTGTGAGTTGAGTTTGTGGTTAACACTGTTCTGTGTTATCTGCCTTTCATGTTTGAATTTAAGCCTTTTAGATTTTACTTGTAGGTCATTAAACTATTCCTTGTGATTATTGTTTGTTGTGTTTGCTTGCTTGTGGTTAACTGTGTTCTGTGATATCTGCATTTCGTGTTTGGCTTTAAACCTTTTTAGATTGTACTTGTAGGTCATTAAACTATTCCCTGTGATTATTGTTTGTTGTGTTTGCGTGTTTATGGCTGACTGTGTTCTGTGAGATCTGCAGTTCCAGTTTGACTTTACACCTTTTAGATTCTACTTGTAGGTCATTAAACACCTCTTTGTGATTACTGTTTGTTGTGTTTGCGTGTTAGTGGTTGACTGCGATCTGTGATATCTGCATTTTGTGTTTGACTTAAATCTTATTATATTTTACTTGTAGGTCATTAATTTCTTGCATTGCCCTTACTGTTTTTGTTTCTTACTTCAACTGATTGTTTCATGAAGAGGTCATTACCGTAACTGTCACATACATTGAAAAACTACATTTGACATGGTATCGATGTAAGACTCGGATATGTCAACTCCGCAATATCGGAAAACCGTCCAGTAAGTGGGTCAATCAGACATGAATACGACGAAGATAGTATTAGTGTACATTCCCTAAAGTAATCTAATTTGATATGAAGTCAAGGCTATGTCCTTACACAAATATTGATCATAATACTGGCATTTGAGAGAACTTACTTTAAATAAAGATACTGGCATCTGAAAACTAACCATAAATATAGATGTATATTGGTTATTCTAGTGATCTGAAACGGGACACTTGCATAGAGTTTTGGACCACTTCTTACTTCAGTTATCCTTCAGTTATTACATAATATTCTTCCACTCTGCCCCACTACCGGCTTTGATTGTGCGTTGACCGGACACACTGTGGACCCTATGATGATCATATGACGACGTCTACCTAAATACTCAAAGGACGGTGGCGTCTGATGTTTTTGTCTTAGTTCCTTAATATTTCTTCTCGTGTTGCTCTGGTGGATTCTGCAAACCATTGACTGCATGCATTATGGCTTTCTAGACTTTTTGTTTTAATATATTTATATACGAATGATCATCTAGTATGTGTTGTACTTATATTGCCTTATTTGTTAGAGAACATAACCTGGTGAGGATTTACTTGTTTACACTGTCGAGTTGTTCTGGGATGCAGTAGGAAAAACAGTTAGGTTTAGTGACCATTGAGCCTGGTTTAGGCCTTTTTGCCAGTGACCATTCCAAGACGGTAGCTCTATACCCGTTTGTGTTTGTGATGTCACATGCCTTGCTTCTCGTTAACATTTTAATTGAACTTTGTATTAGTACGTGTTTTTGGTTGACTGTGTTCTGTGAAAGCTACAATAATTTTCCTGTTGTATATACCTACTTTCCTTGTTATTGTTTTTGTTGTGTTTGCGCAATTTAGAGAACACAGTCAACCAAAAAACACGCAAATATATAGAGGATCTTACATGAGTACTCGTTCATTATTGTTTTTTTTAAATGAGTTAGCAAAATGATATAATGCGAGGCTCTTGCCGAGAATTATATCATTTTTGCTAACGAGTTTAATAAATTCAATAATGAATGAGAACGAATGTTAGATTCTATTTATAACATAACTTATAACGTCATATTACGTCCGAAAACGTACATTAACGCGACGTCCATGACGTCATTAATGTTATGTTATACCACTAGTGGAATATCGAAAATATTGAATGGTGTTATTACACTTCTACGCCGCATGATATATGATAATACTTTTAATAGCCGTTTATTTGAAATGTTAGTGTAGTTTTACCAGTTAATCATTTAAGCGCAAACCACGCTTAGGATTTCAATCTGGGACGGTATGTGAGTGATGTTACTGTCTGAGATTTTTATTTTAAGTCGAACAAACAAAACAAAACCACCACCAACAACAACAACAACAAAATAACGTCCCATATTGCAGATCTTAGCATGGTTATGTAAATTCGGTATAATGGTTTTCCTTTTTAAATGACATAATTATAAAGCAAAATCTAATGTACACACATTTTGTATAAGTATTCAAATTCATCGGTATCGTCAAATCGATCGATCGTCAAGTACCGTACCTATCGAATGGTAAGTCGATCGTAAACATTTGAAGTAAAGTGTTTATTTTAACTCCGTGATCAATAGTATTAACATCTGTATTTTTCAATATTGAATAGCGTTTGTATTTGTGTACATTTTGAACAGTAAAAATTGCAGTGCCTTTAAAATGCATTAATATATGTATCCGCTTCAGACTGTTACGTCGTATGCCTGGAAGACGTGTTAAACTTGACATTTGTGTATGTTATCTTTAAGTATTCGTGACCTGCAAGTCTAGATGCATCCGCCAATCGCAAACATATCGGAAAATATGAGATGGTTATATGTCATGGGTTTCGTATCAACAACCGAGAATTTTGTTATATTAGTCAACGTTGCCTTCAATAATATGTACGGCATTCATCATCTAGTCAGCATAAGGTGGCAAATGTAAAACATTACATCTGAACTATATATGTCACATTAGATATTGTCATTAATGATATGAACATTAAAGAAACATTCAACAATATGTTGCCTTCAAACACAGGACATACAGTACTGTACATGCACACATACTAGTGTTGACATACCTTTCTACTTATCTGAGTGTGAAAGCACACTGGATATAATTATTTCAATTATTTTATTAGCATTAATGGTCAATTTTAAAACTGCCTTATTGCCTACTGACCGTTCCAAGTCGGTAACCCTGTCTTCACCACCATTGCTGTTGTTTGTGTCTCTTTCATTGTATTATCAAGTCCTTGTTTGCAGTACAGTGCGGACGCTGTGGTTTCTATAGGACTCTATATCTCATTTTTACAATACTCGTTCAAATAGTCTCATTTAATTAGAAATATTACAACATGTTTCGATAATATTATATTCCCGTGTATCGGTATATCCTCTGAGCACGTTAAAGAACCACAGGAATCTATTCGATAATAAGAGTAGAGCACGGTTCCCGGATTCCTATGTATCCTTCTCCTCTCTCTGGGGCTGCTCTAAATAACCTGTACTGTGTTGATGAGCCGTTAAACAACATTCAATTCATTATTTCTTTTCAGGAACCGTTTCGTTCCTCTGTCTTCAAGGCTATTTCAGCATATACTGTTGGGCTTTCTCTTTATGAAGAAGTCAATGTTTAAGTAGCAAGGCACACGTCGGTCTGAGTTTGTTAAATGCAACGCCCCGAAAATAACATATACACTACATTTAGTGCAGCTATTATATGTAATTGTTACACAAACAAAACATCACATATGTATCAAACACATACTTCTAACTGTTTGGTGTGCTGTGTAGATTTAGATGTGATCATACTCATAAACACAACGACCAACATTCGTGAGATTGACACGAAATAAATAACATAAATATTGTATTGTATATTAACTGCGACACGAAACAATCATTATAGACTGAATATATGTTTGATCGTCATCGAAACAGCATTACTGAAGTTACTATAATTACATCTAGCATGAGTGTATTACTTTGTAACATTATTATGATGAAACTTCAGGCGACTATTATGTTTTCATTTTCATAATAATTATGGATTTGCTTTTAAGCATGAACGGTAATAGCAATAGTTGTTTAAGCGATCTTAGATACATGTAATGAGATTCATTTCAATGTCGATTTTGAGTTAAGCAACTTGATGTATGTTTTCTCATGCCGTTTATGTTGACTCATTCCGAGATATGAACTGTCGCTCTCCGTTAAAGATAGTTGTATGCAGACGGATGTGCAGTCTGAATTGTTTGCGTTGTTGCCATAACGACATTATTTACAGCCAGATTTTATATCTTCAAATTTCGAAGGAACGTTGATATAATGTGGTACTGCCTCAAGTGTGAACATGTGTCACCCAAGTGCGGGGATATGCCATGGTGCGCCAACGACTTGGTCTAGAAATTGTTTTTCAACAACATAATGCGTTATAAACAGAAATGAGACATGGATAGTCGTAATATCTGAGAGTACACACACCTTTCTCTATCAGGAAACAACCCATTTATTATCAATAAATAAGGCCGTTATCCAAGCCAAACAATAATTGCGTTGTGAATTTCTAGGGGGTTTATATTTATATATACACGATCATCTTTGTGTTATACCTATTTTGTCTATGGCTGCTGCCTAGTTTGTTAGAGGATATAACGTTGCGGAGACTTGTTTATTTACACTGTGCCGTTTTAATGGGATGATAACAGTGTAATAGCGACGTTTTTGCGCCTTACTCCCCCCCCCCCCCCTCCCATCAAACCCTACCCTCACCCCACGGCCGATTTCTTGTCAATGACCGCGTACCTTATTGTCAACCATTTCATGTGATACTTGGCTTCTATTTCTCTTGTAATTATTCTGTGTCTTGTACATGTATGTGTTATTTGTTTGACTGTATGCTGTGATTGCTATATTTCATCTTATCAGCATGTATCAACAAATACAACGTTACATTTAATACTAATATATCGCGTAAACGTTCGAACTGTGCACGAACTAGTTCAATGCAATTTTTACATACGTTTATATAATATATATTAACGCCATTAAAAGTGCTTTTTTTTTTTATTTTGTGTTTATTTCCAAGATCGATTGCAGTGTTATGTACATGTTAGAAATTATCCAAATTCCATATAAAGCTCGTGACCGATCAAAGTCATGTATTAAAAGTAGTAAATCGGAATTATGCACTCGATCTTGGAGACATTTTAAGTAAAAATAAACTCAAAATAAATTTTAATGGCTTTAAGTATAGTATATATTTACAGCCGTCTTCCAGTAAAACTCATTTCCAGTAAAACACAACACTTATCAATATATGTTTCATTGTATGAAATTTCATATTGACATAACCACGTTTCAAAACGCATGTATTAGGTCGCGCATAATCGCATACAATTAATAATTATACAAAATACGGGACGTATAATCATATACACATATATCACTAAGTTTTATATTTAATACTTCACACCGACACACAATATCCTTATGTATGGTTATTACCAAGTATACTCAACAAAAAAAGAAACTTCCGCAACTTAACCCATACATGTAGGCACAATGAAAATATATTTTGAATGGTCTTATATGTAAGTACCTTTGTTAAAAGGCCAGCACTGTCATGAAAACAATTTTCCTTGAATCAAACTTGTACACAAAGTTATTCCCATTGTTTTGGTTTAAACAGCATTTCCGGGTCTTGTGGTTTAAACTTTGATTTAACACAGTGTTGTTCTATTGAAATAAACAGAAGATAACCCCAGCACCATAAAGACAGAAAAATTAAGCTGACCTGTTCACTCACTTTTGCGCCATACAGCTTTCAAGAATGAATATTTTCAGATTACCTCCCTTTATAATACAAATATAGTGATTTCGCAATTTGAATAAACATGTTTAGCAGCAACACACTAACTCTGGTTTTTGGTGATTATTAATATTAATCAACATGATTGAGTGATACATACATAATGATGAAATTATATCTAGATTGGTTTACAAAGTGTAAAAAAGTCAACCCTTTGCAAATCACAGCTTAAAATGCGGAAGTTTCTTTTTTTGTTCAGTATATGTTTCTTTCTAGTATTTGCGTTCTAAAAATTGCACTTTTACTCATATATTTTATTATTGCTATCAGTGTAAGGGAGACGGGGTGCTGTTGTCTGGTGGTAGAGTGTCAGGATCAAAATGTTGCAGGATCGATCCCCGTCATGTCCATATGCGTCGGGTCCCTGAACAAGACACCTTTTCTGCATTTGTTTAGTACTGGATCTACCCACGAAGACATCGAGATTGATACAGAAAGTTCAGAAAGCTTTTGTTAGAATAGATGTAAAAACGATACTTTTTAAACTAACCCAAAATAAGAGTAGTGACAAGAAATAATAAGTAACAGTACATTCCTGACGTGTTTATCACATAATTAGTTTTAAGATTCTGATTTTACTTGGTTTCGGATTATTTTAATGTTGCACTATTAGTATACTGGTTTTGACGTGTTATCAGTATCATCTCTAGAGGTTGTATGACATGGCCAGTTGTCATCAGTATCATCTCTAGAGGTTGTATGGCATGGCCAGTTGTCATCAGTATCATCTCTAGAGGTTGTATGACATGGCCAGTTGTCATCAGTATCATCTCTAGAGGTTGTATGACATGGCCAGGTTATCAGTATCATCTCTAGAGGTTGTATGACATGCCCAGTTTGACGTGTTATCAGTATCATCTCTAGAGGTTGTATGACATGGCCAGTTTGACGTGTTATCAGTATCATCTCTAGAGGTTGTATGACATGGCCAGTTGTCATCAGTATCATCTCTAGAGGTTGTATGACATGGCCGTATGCGGAGTAGTGTCATCAGTATCATCTCTAGAGGTTGTATGACATGGCCAGTTGTCATCAGTATCATCTCTAGAGGTTGTATGACATGGCCAGTTGTCATCAGTATCATCTCTAGAGGTTGTATGACATGGCCAGTTGTCATCAGTATCATCTCTAGAGGTTGTATGACATGGCCAGTTGTCATCAGTATCATCTCTAGAGGTTGTATGACATGGCCAGTTGTCATCAGTATCATCTCTAGAGGTTGTATGGCATGGCCAGTTTGACGTGTCATCAGTATCATCTCTAGAGGTTGTATGACATGGCCAGTTGTCATCAGTATCATCTCTAGAGGTTGTATGACATGGCCAGTTGTCATCAGTATCATCTCTAGAGGTTGTATGACATGGCCAGTTGTCATCAGTATCATCTCTAGAGGTTGTATGGACATGGCCAGTTGGTCATCAGTATCATCTCTAGAGGTTGTATGACATGGCCAGTTGTCATCAGTATCATCTCTAGAGGTTGTATGGCATGGCCAGTTTGACGTGTCATCAGTATCATCTCTAGAGGTTGTATGACATGGCCAGGTGTCATCAGTATCATCTCTAGAGGTTGTATGACATGGCCAGTTGTCATCAGTATCATCTCTAGAGGTTGTATGACATGGCCAGTTGTCATCAGTATCATCTCTAGAGGTTGTATGACATGGCCAGTTGTCATCAGTATCATCTCTAGAGGTTGTATGACATGGCCAGTTGTCATCAGTATCATCTCTAGAGGTTGTATGACATGGCCAGTGTCATCAGTATCATCTCTAGAGGTTGTATGACATGGCCAGTTGTCATCAGTATCATCTCTAGAGGTTGTATGACATGGCCAGTTGTCATCAGTATCATCTCTAGAGGTTGTATGACATGGCCAGTTGTCATCAGTATCATCTCTAGAGGTTGTATGACATGGCCAGTTGTCATCAGTATCATCTCTAGAGGTTGTATGACATGGCCAGTTGTCATCAGTATCATCTCTAGAGGTTGTATGACATGGCCAGTTGTCATCAGTATCATCTCTAGAGGTTGTATGACATGGCCAGTGTCATCAGTATCATCTCTAGAGGTTGTATGACATGGCCAGTTGTCATCAGTATCATCTCTAGAGGTTGTATGACATGGCCAGTTGTCATCAGTATCATCTCTAGAGGTTGTATGACATGGCCAGTTGTCATCAGTATCATCTCTAGAGGTTGTATGACATGGCCAGTTGTCATCAGTATCATCTCTAGAGGTTGTATGGCATGGCCAGTTTGACGTGTCATCAGTATCATCTCTAGAGGTTGTATGGCATGGCCAGTTTGACGTGTCATCAGTATCATCTCTAGAGGTTGTATGACATGGCCAGTTGTCATCAGTATCATCTCTAGAGGTTGTATGACATGGCCAGTTGTCATCAGTATCATCTCTAGAGGTTGTATGGCATGGCCAGTTTGACGTGTCATCAGTATCATCTCTAGAGGTTGTATGACATGGCCAGTTGTCATCAGTATCATCTCTAGAGGTTGTATGGCATGGCCAGTTTGACGTGTCATCAGTATCATCTCTAGAGGTTGTATGACATGGCCAGGTTATCAGTATCATCTCTAGAGGTTGTATGACATGGCCAGTTGTCATCAGTATCATCTCTAGAGGTTGTATGACATGGCCAGTTGTCATCAGTATCATCTCTAGAGGTTGTATGACATGGCCAGTTGTCATCAGTATCATCTCTAGAGGTTGTATGACATGGCCAGTTGTCATCAGTATCATCTCTAGAGGTTGTATGACATGGCCAGGTCATCAGTATCATCTCTAGAGGTTGTATGACATGGCCAGTTGTCATCAGTATCATCTCTAGAGGTTGTATGACATGGCCAGTTGTCATCAGTATCATCTCTAGAGGTTGTATGACATGGCCAGTTGTCATCAGTATCATCTCTAGAGGTTGTATGACATGGCCAGTTGTCATCAGTATCATCTCTAGAGGTTGTATGACATGGCCAGTTGTCATCAGTATCATCTCTAGAGGTTGTATGACATGGCCAGTTGTCATCAGTATCATCTCTAGAGGTTGTATGACATGGCCAGGTTATCAGTATCATCTCTAGAGGTTGTATGACATGGCCAGTTGTCATCAGTATCATCTCTAGAGGTTGTATGACATGGCCAGTTGTCATCAGTATCATCTCTAGAGGTTGTATGACATGGCCAGTTGTCATCAGTATCATCTCTAGAGGTTGTATGACATGGCCAGTTGTCATCAGTATCATCTCTAGAGGTTGTATGACATGGCCAGGTCATCAGTATCATCTCTAGAGGGTGTATGACATGGCCAGTTGTCATCAGTATCATCTCTAGAGGTTGTATGACATGGCAAGGTCATCAGTATCATCTCTAGAGGTTGTATGACATGTCCAGGTCATCAGTATCATCTCTAGAGGTTGTATGACATGGCCAGGTCATCAGTATCATCTCTAGACGTTGTATGACATGGCCAGGTCATCAGTATCATCTCTAGAGGTTGTATGACATGGCCAGTTGTCATCAGTATCATCTCTAGAGGTTGTATGACATGGCCAGTTGTCATCAGTATCATCTCTAGAGGTTGTATGACATGGCCAGTTGTCATCAGTATCATCTCTAGAGGTTGTATGACATGGCCAGTTGTCATCAGTATCATCTCTAGAGGTTGTATGACATGGCCAGTTGTCATCAGTATCATCTCTAGAGGTTGTATGACATGGCCAGTTGTCATCAGTATCATCTCTAGAGGTTGTATGACATGGCCAGTTGTCATCAGTATCATCTCTAGAGGTTGTATGACATGGCCAGGTTATCAGTATCATCTCTAGAGGTTGTATGACATGGCCAGTTGTCATCAGTATCATCTCTAGAGGTTGTATGACATGGCCAGTTGTCATCAGTATCATCTCTAGAGGTTGTATGACATGGCCAGTTGTCATCAGTATCATCTCTAGAGGTTGTATGACATGGCCAGTTGTCATCAGTATCATCTCTAGAGGTTGTATGACATGGCCAGTTGTCATCAGTATCATCTCTAGAGGTTGTATGACATGGCCAGTTGTCATCAGTATCATCTCTAGAGGTTGTATGACATGGCCAGTTGTCATCATTATCATCTCTAGAGGTTGTATGACATGGCCAGTTGTCATCAGTATCATCTCTAGAGGTTGTATGACATGGCCAGTTGTCATCAGTATCATCTCTAGAGGTTGTATGACATGGCCAGTTGTCATCAGTATCATCTCTAGAGGTTGTATGACATGGCCAGTTGTCATCAGTATCATCTCTAGAGGTTGTATGACATGGCCAGTTGTCATCAGTATCATCTCTAGAGGTTGTATGACATGGCCAGTTGTCATCAGTATCATCTCTAGAGGTTGTATGACATGGCCAGTTGTCATCAGTATCATCTCTAGAGGTTGTATGACATGGCCAGTTGTCATCAGTATCATCTCTAGAGGTTGTATGACATGGCCAGGTCATCAGTATCATCTCTATAGGTTGTATGACATGGCCAGTTGTCATCAGTATCATCTCTAGAGGTTGTATGACATGGCCAGTTGTCATCAGTATCATCTCTAGAGGTTGTATGACATGGCCAGTTGTCATCAGTATCATCTCTAGAGGTTGTATGACATGGCCAGTTGTCATCAGTATCATCTCTAGAGGTTGTATGACATGGCCAGTTGTCATCAGTATCATCTCTAGAGGTTGTATGACATGGCCAGTTGTCATCAGTATCATCTCTAGAGGTTGTATGACATGGCCAGGTCATCAGTATCATCTCTATAGGTTGTATGACATGGCCAGTTGTCATCAGTATCATCTCTAGAGGTTGTATGACATGGCCAGTTGTCATCAGTATCATCTCTAGAGGTTGTATGACATGGCCAGTTGTCATCAGTATCATCTCTAGAGGTTGTATGACATGGCCAGTTGTCATCAGTATCATCTCTAGAGGTTGTATGACATGGCCAGTTGTCATCAGTATCATCTCTAGAGGTTGTATGACATGGCCAGTTGTCATCAGTATCATCTCTAGAGTTTGTATGACATGGCCAGTTGTCATCAGTATCATCTCTAGAGGTTGTATGACATGGCCAGGTCATCAGTATCATCTCTAGAGGTTGTATGACATGGCCAGTTGTCATCAGTATCATCTCTAGAGGTTGTATGACATGGCCAGGTCATCAGTATCATCTCTAGAGGTTGTATGACATGGCCAGTTGTCATCAGTATCATCTCTAGATGTTGTATGACATGGCCAGTTGTCATCAGTATCATCTCTAGAGGTTGTATGACATGGCCAGTTGTCATCAGTATCATCTCTAGAGGTTGTATGACATGGCCAGTTGTCATCAGTATCATCTCTAGAGGTTGTATGACATGGCCAGTTGTCATCAGTATCATCTCTAGAGGTTGTATGACATGGCCAGTTGTCATCAGTATCATCTCTAGAGGTTGTATGACATGGCCAGTTGTCATCAGTATCATCTCTAGAGGTTGTATGACATGGCCAGTTGTCATCAGTATCATCTCTAGAGGTTGTATGACATTGCCAGGTCATCAGTATCATCTCTAGAGGTTGTATGACATGGCCAGTTGTCATCAGTATCATCTCTAGATGTTGTATGACATGGCCAGTTGTCATCAGTATCATCTCTAGAGGTTGTATGACATGGCCAGTTGTCATCAGTATCATCTCTAGAGGTTGTATGACATGGCCAGTCATCAGTATCATCTCTAGAGGTTGTATGACATGGCCAGTTGTCATCAGTATCATCTCTAGAGGTTGTATGACATGTCCAGTTGTCATCAGTATCATCTCTAGAGGTTGTATGACATGGCCAGTTGTCATCAGTATCATCTCTAGAGGTTGTATGACATGGCCAGGTCATCAGTATCATCTCTAGAGGTTGTATGACATGGCCAGTTGTCATCAGTATCATCTCTAGAGGTTGTATGACATGGCCAGTTGTCATCAGTATCATCTCTAGAGGTTGTATGACATGGCCAGTTGTCATCAGTATCATCTCTAGAGGTTGTATGACATGGCCAGTTGTCATCAGTATCATCTCTAGAGGTTGTATGACATGGCCAGTTGTCATCAGTATCATCTCTAGAGGTTGTATGACATGGCCAGTTGTCATCAGTATCATCTCTAGAGGTTGTATGACATGGCCAGTTGTCATCAGTATCATCTCTAGAGGTTGTATGACATGGCCAGGTCATCAGTATCATCTCTAGAGGTTGTATGACATGGCCAGTTTATTTTATTAAGCCCTATCATATAATGAAAGCGTTACTGCTGAACATTCGAATAAAACGTTATTTGATTTAATTTTCGAAAATAAGTTTGTATAAAAGCCACTTAGAAGAGGCAGCTTTCACGAAACAGAGTCAACTAAAAACACGCTAAAATGTTTATTAAGAGGCAAGGCATGCGACACAAACAACAAAAAATCACCATAAAAACGGGACAGTGTAAATAAAGAAATTACAGCCTGGCTATATTCTTTAGCAAACAAGGAATCATTAATAGGCAATATAAGTATATTTATTTATCTCTGTTAACCGTTGCTTGTTTTTCATGCGTGTAGAGAATGCTATATTTTCTGTTTTACTTTTACCATAAGGATTTGTGCTTGTATCTTGTCATCGGATCATCCTACTCTTGACATTTATGTATACGAATCTCTGGTCTCAACATTCCATCTTCAAATATGTTAAATGACTTATAGTGTCGAACGAAGTCCGCCATGCTCGCGTAATCAAACAGAACCTCTTATCTATTAATACAGATTTTACTATGAATTTTTATGATATAGCACGGTCATTTTATTCGTTAGTTGTGAGGTTCAAAATCCTCGCATATCGTTTTTTTTTTGAAGAATATATCGTTGAATAAGTATAGGAAAGTAATACGTGATCTCAGAACTCAACTATTGGCACCATATGTCCATAACTGAGGGAGATATTAGTTTACATGACGTCATATAAGCGCTTCAGATCGTGAACAGTACTAGTTCACCCAAGACTTTAAAGCGCGGAATAGACAGTCATCTGATCTATTTTTGTTGCAATGATTAAGGCATCACACATGTATACAAGGTTATATTGAGAAGCTTAATCGTAAAAGTAATTGTAGACGGATGCAATAATCGATAATAAACAATACTAGAGAATGTCGTTGGGATATAAATCAATCACGTCGTTTCCTTTAATATCACATTTTGTCTTAAGATAACACTTTGGGTACAGTGTTCTAGACATACATAAACAACCGTCGTGCCAGCCTATTATGAGTTTATTATTGACACTGCGTCATATCCAGTGGTTACCGACAGTAATGTTTGTTTTGTTTGAATGGTATTTTACGTCATTTTAGCACATGTTGACCATATATGACATCGATATTTGTGGTAGAGGAAGAACACCCCAATTTTTCTGTGTAAAACCAGTACTGTATTCCGTCTAATATCTTAAAGAATCTACACTTTATCATTGGCAAGTCGAGCTCCCAGTGGGATTCAAGTAACTGCATGTTTGGGTGATATAAGTAACATACATCGACCTAGGTTTATTGTTTTATTTATTGACCGGTTCACCGGTCACTTGATATAGGTAAAACAACTACTTTTTCACTACATTCTTCGGCACGTGCAACTTAAACAATTAAAATTCGTTTTTTTTTGTTTCAGAAAAAAATTGGCCTGCTATATTTGTACCTAAAGAAAAGAACATATGAAGACTATTTCTGACTATTTGCAATGTTTAGCTAGATCGTCTGCGTTGAAAAACTAGTGTTACCAACGCAATCGTTCGTGTCTTCGCCGTCGTCATCTGTAATTGTTTTTTCTTAGCTCAGGCTTCATAAGAATCTCTGTATACTAAATACAAATCGTTGTGTTTTTTCCTTAAATTGCCTGCTACTTCTGCATAGTTTGTTAGAGGATATAGACACTCGTGGATTTCCTTATTTACACTGCCCCGTTTACTTGGAATAACAGTAGGGTAAGAGTGAGGCTTGGTGCACCCTATGAACGTGACGTTGCATATCTTGCACATCTTGCGTCTGTTACATTCTTTGAAATCGATGACTGTCTGGGATGTGTGCATATGCTGGGTCGTGTTCCATGAATGCTGCAGTTGCGACATCTTTGCATTTGACTGTCCCGCAGTCAACATCGTTCGTGATGTTCTGTCTGTGTTATTAGTCATATACTTCGCGAAGTGTATATTTACTGATATATTAAAATGATTGACGTCGCTTCCTAATATTGTCGCTGGTAAGATGTTTTACGTGTTTGATTACTTCTGTGATATTCTTTAATTTACGGCGCGTCAAGTTGTCAAGTTATGATTAATTAGGCAGTTGTGAACTTGTATTGATTGTTATTATGTATGCTATAGGTCTTATACACATATACATTAAATGTATATTGAACACTGAGAAGCGTGTATCGGGTCTCTTTACGACCCCAAATCACGATTATATTTACGATATTTGTTAACACAAATGTTTCGCAGATGTTAATATTGATAAGTGTCTCACTATTATGTAGTATGACATAACATGAGTATAACATAAGAATTAAAACTGGAACAATTGAAAAAAGTAGATTAAGGATATGGAAGTTAGGTTACTCTCATGAACAGACTCACAATAAAACAGAGTCTGCTACTTATTATCTTGGTTGTGTTTGTTGCTTCCAAAGGATAATCATTATCAGTATTTATTAACATTCACACTAGCGTTCCTTTAGTACAGTGTGGCGGCTGTAAAGCGTCTCCCCGCGCTAGGAATCGGTAGTTTTATGTTTACTGGTCATTTGAGACGAACGAGCCCAATATAGGTGACTTTGAAGTAAAATACCGCTTAAGCGTGAGAGATGTTGTTTCCAAAATTGCGTCTCATGAACAGACTCAATAAACCGAGTCTGTTTCTTTATTCTCTTGGTTGTGTTTGTTGCTTCCAAAGGATCCCTCTTATCAGTATTTATAAACATTCACACTATCGTTCGTTTAGTGCAGTTTGGCGGCTTTTAAAACGTCTCCCCGCGCTACGAATCATTAGTGTTATGTTTACTGGTCCTTTGGGATCAAGGAGCCCAATATAGGTGACTTTGAATTAGAATACCACTTAAGCCGGTGCTATTTGGCGTGAGAGGCGTTGCTTCTAATATGACCTCTCACGAACAGACTCAATAAAACCGAGTCTGCTATTTTATTCTCTTAGTTGTGTTTATTGATTCCAATGGACCACACTTATCAGTATTTATTATCGTTATTTTGAAGTTTCTGCGTGTTGGATTGAACACTCACATTTATGGTAAGAAACTGTTTTTGTATTTCCAAACAAGTCTGAGTGAAATTAAGCAAGATGTGTTTTGAATGAGTTCGTTCTGTGAACAACACTAATTTTAGGCACCAACCATAGGCAATGTCCTCAACAACTTTGTATATCCTCTCATTAATGCTTACTTTGGCTACTGCAAATTTAAAATAGTTTAAATATTGATTTGCAATATAAATAACAATAATATTCACATGTTAAACGAATAATGTAAAGTTACCGGATCAAATTCTTAATTGTGACACCTAAGAAAACCTCACATACTCTCATGAGCCAAAGCCTGTAACCAATTCTTTAATCATAATAAAACCAAAGGTCGTATATTTAATTGTTTTATATCATGCATTATATTTTACGTACAATATTTGAATCAAAAGGTCTAACTCCAATCTTAACTATGCGGTGCCCTTTATCAGAAGACCATTCTCTTGGGAAAAAAACGTGGGCCTTTTATCAATGAGAAATCAATAGAGCCATGCTAAATAATATCTATTTTCGAAGTTTCTCACCTGCAACAGCTAATTTCTTTTACCGATTGATTATTGTGTACATAGTAAGGTACAATTAATCAATAGAATAAACATAAACATGGAAGTACTTTGCTAAATGGTATTGAATATAATGTTAAGCATTTTTCCATAGCATCAACGTTCATATACATAACTCAATGTATTCTCTATTTTAACCATTTGACTTATTTGTATCGGAACGTATGCATTGCTCATGACAGTTGAATACATTTATGCTAATTCAACACATGTCTCTCCAAGATCGTCTACTGAAACTACATTTCTGTATCTTGGTGCAAATACAGAAATACCCAAACACACTCATTTGAAAGAAATCTGCATGAATTAAATGTCGCAATTTGATATATACCATTTATAAAAACGCCCAGTTCACATGGTTAAGGGATACTAAAGAAATATAAAAAGATCGGACAGGGAATGTAGCATTCAAGGTCTCTTTTAACTGTAAACAGTGCCATCGTTTACCTAAAAATTCCGTATCATACATGTATGTCCATGTTACTGTAGATAAAATATCAAACAAATTCGATGCACGCCCTCAGCTCGACGCATAATGGCTAATGAGTGGTTTAATAAACACATTGTTAAATCCTTTTATTTGAAAACGGACTTTTGTACCCTATCAATGCATTACCGCAACCGTTTTATGAAGCTAGAAACGGGCCCGAAAATTGACCAAAATCTTACGCCCCACACCAACAATTTCGATGCACGCCCTCAGTATAAAAAACATTCTCGCTCGCTCGACGCGTAATGGCTAATGAGTGATTTAATTAACATATTGTTAAATTCTTTTATTTGAAAACGGACATTTTTACCCTATCAATGCACTACCGCAACCGTTTTGTGAGGCTAGAAACGGACCCGAATATTGACCAAAATCTTACGCTCCCCACTAAGCTGAAATCCTGGATCCGCCCCTGTATACGTATACACAGTTATATACAATGCAACGTGCACCTGTCAGTAATAAGGAGAACGAGAGCAACTTATTCCAGCATGCACAAATAAATCAGTTATATGTTATCATAGTATTGGTTTGCATAAACATAATTCATAATAACATACTTAGAGATTAATACATGGTTGATGCGTTATTGCCCGTCATATCGGCCCGAGACCCCAATATCGGCCCGAAGGCTTTAGATATTGGTCGAGGGCCGATATGACGGGCAATAACGTATCACCGATGTTTTAATCTTTTCACATATATATACGCATTTTCTCATATATATTCCTCATAGGCTGTGCTCTTTTTATCCCCAAAAGTGTCTCCCAAAACTCGTCAGAGTGCTCCATTTTACCAGCGGAAAAAGGTTTAAATATCGATTAAGCTTTTTAAAATAATATGACATACTGTACACATAATCAAGCGTTACGATTTTAATATTAAGATAAAGTGTTTACCTTTACTGAGTATCTGTTTAAATCCGCTGTTTATTTTCATTCATTGTGACGTTATGGTTTTAAAAAGTGACGTCATGTAACGTTCGTTACGTCGTCGTAAACAGGAAAGAAAATCAGGGGCGTAGCCAGTTGGAAGGTCGGAAGCCGGTACCGTTCCATTTCCCCACCTAATATAGTGTTTGAAAGTCCGAGCATACCCCGGACCCCTTTCTCCGCTCAAATAAAATGTTGGGCTTCCAGTTTAGTCTGCGATATATTCATATATATATAGGCATTTTCTGTTGATTAAACCGTTACAATAGTTAATAAAATAAAAATAACAAAAATAAATGGACCAAAAAAACAACACATTTTTTTAACTTTAAATTGTATTGCTTGTTTTTTCTCTCTCTTTTTCAAATCGAACATAGTGTTTTAACATTGTAACCATTCATATTTATACTGTATAGTCTCAAAGAATCGCACAGTTATATTTTATATAAATTGTTATATTTTAAATAGTATTGAACTGCGATGAGACTTAAACGATTAAGCTAATCGTGTAACAAATTAAGAGTCAAACAAAACGTAAACAAATAGTAATACTGTCCATAACATAGTAATACTGTCCACTGTATGCTGTTTGAAATTGTTGGCTTACTGATTCACACCACTGAAATTGATATGTATGGGTCCAGAAATTGAACTGTTGGAAAAAAAGGAGCTTGGGTTAAACGCCTTATTTTCAAACCTGTTAGCAGCCTGAATAGAACCACCGGGACTGCTTACTAGCGGCAAGTCAATAACACGCGTTCCTGGATTGTTTTGATGTGTGCTTATATCGTTCATTACACCAACAGCTGATTCAATTTGTTGAGATGGAGCGATATATTCATTATCGATGACTTGAAATCTACATTTACAGGTATAACAATTGAATTTGAATTTGTTTCAAACTGTTTAATAACATTCAGTGCCGATTCTATTTCCTGATTTTCTGCAACATCACTCCTGGAATAATTAGTTTCCCTCACTGCCAATACGTTGGACATTTTCTGCTGTTTGGCAAGATTAGCACAACTATAGGAATTGATAGATTGTACGTTTTTATGTCCTGTAAGCTGCATTATTTCTGTTGGTGGGATTCCGTTATCACTGAGTTTCGTAACTACGGTTTTGCGTCCACTATGATTAACATGCCTTCCTTGCAGCCCACCCTTTTCGCTCATTACTTTTGCAATGCCTCCAATTGTATTTTTCCCCATAGGATATGCTATAAACCATTTGGTGTCCGAGTCTTCTTTTTTTTTGTGGTTCTGTTGATACCCAGGTAAAATGGAGAGTTGGTACCTGTCATTGATTCTGGTATTTTCTCAGCATACATTTTGAATGTTTCAACCGGACATCTTGTATCTCCTAGATAATATATGATTATCAATATGAGTTTACTATTTAAGTTTATTATATACCAGTCAATAATATATACCTAGTACCTTCATTTTCCTATAATGGAATACAAAACCCTGTATCACCTCTACAGTTTTTCTGCATCCGTTTCACTATACTACTAAAACTAATAAAATTAAAGCCTCTCTTGCGATTTTGCAGATATGGCACGTCCACTCGAAGTGATACAAACTTCCAGATCTATTACTCTAGTAGATCTAATAATCTTATTTTACAGTGATGCTTGTGCTCTGAATCATGTGTGAAACAATGAGGAATGCGTAATTATAGAATAAACATTTCTATGTGAAACACAATGAAAACATAACATTACCTGGTACTGCAAACATCTTTGGTGCAAAACTCCTAGTATCGCCTGTAACGCCTGTGCGTGTTTTGGTGTCACAAACTATCACGGGTAGAGCGTATTGGTCGTATATAGCTCTTGTAAGTTATCAGTTACACCCTAATCTATTGTTCGAGTTGAAACAAATTCACGATTTCCATGATATATTCATGTAACACGTAAAAGCGTGTACATTTTAAGTGGCCGCCAGAGATGCCGTGTCATAAGTTTAGTTTTGTGCTAATGCATGTAAACGTATAGGTCTATCTTCCTTAAACGGCAAAATTGTATAAGGGGCCTCTCGTGTAGATTCAATACTGCAGATTTATCCACGTTTGTCACGGAATGAACGGGGGAAATAATGGTTTGGGCGTAATGTTGGCTATAAAACCCATTGTCTCCTAGTTCTTGCCGGGATTGCTTGATATAGTTGCTTTGTTGGAACAGAGATTGGACGGCGAAATTCACAGGCAATATGTGGTAAGTAGTTATTTTATTAAACTTTTATCGTACATTTGTATTCAGTGGGCGGCGCCATCTTGTTTGGCGGTTACGACATCCGGTTAGCTTTGATGTTTCTCAAACATTACCTTTAGACTAGCATATGATTTTGAAGTTACTTTATTAGATGTAATTATTGTAATTGATCATTAATTGTAAAATAATATTAATTTGATAACAGTGGATAATAGGTGCATTAGTTAACGTTGGCGTATAACTCAGTGATTGTAATACACGATTGTTAACATTAGTTAACAATGAGATGAGTGACTAGGATAAATGTTCGACGCGTATGCATAGCGTTGTATAATGTGGTCATTAGTTGACATGCGTGCATGCATAACTCAGTGAGTGTAATATACGAGTGATTTGATAATGTTTATATTACATGTATTAGGGGCATTGATTAACAGCGACGTACATGGCGTATACATGGCGTTGTAGAATATGTATACATTGCTACTCATCATTAGTACAGCTTACATATATTTATTGAATAATGATTTGTTTGGGTAATGATAATTATGCAAGATTGTTATGTTTGTCAACCGACATCTAAAACGTATGTATAATTACAGCCTAAGCCATCCAGGGTTGGAGTAAGCCATTCAGGGTTGGAAATAAGCCATCCAGGTTTGGATATTCCGGAGTGGAGCTCAGCGTCCACGGATAACGTAACGAGCGGTGGAGACGGTCCCCGTACCTGCGCAGCATGGCCAGGTTTTACTAGCGACAACCCCCGGGACACAAGGTGGGCCCGTTATCATTCCTCACTGGAGGACCACCACCCACAATCTCAGTGGAGGTTAACCATCATTACATCGCGTCATCAACCCTTACAGAAGGCATTTGATGACAATCATCCATTGAATTCGCGCATCATCATCTTCATGAGCTCTCGCGCATCACAGTTATCGCGCTAGATCATAAATCAACATTGTTACAACTTTAATAGCACTTTATTGTCTTATACATTCAGTATTTATAACAATACTAAGAACGTCTTAAACGTGTATGAGAACATTCTTTTCATAGTTAATCTGTGTATTCGCTTGTTTTTTTAGATAATTGTATATATATTAAACATATTTTAAAAGTTGCATTAAACTTATGTAAATGCATTCACCGTCATTGATTCTTTCCTGAGTTAGCCCCAACCACTAGGGTCATCCTGTGACATTTGGTAGCCCTCTCTTACGTTAGTAGACGTCACTTCGGTTACGTCATGTAATTGACGGAATTAACGTCATATTAATAATTGATTAATTGGTTAATAAAATATTTTATACTCTGAACAAAAGCAATTCTATAGAAAGCAATCGCCAATACTTGTAACGATAATGTGACCGGTTATTGGCCCGGTCAGGTGACCGGGCCAATATGGATATACATTTTCGGCCCGGTCACATGACCTAAATTTGGCGTATCGGACCGCATTTCTGATACGACTCATTTCTCGAGAGCTTTATTGTAGGGTAATTTTGTGCATATTGCGGGCAAAAAATGCGTATATATATGATAAACATAAATATAATACTCAATTTTAGGACAGGAAAACATCTTAAGCTATTTATTGTATATACATCCCCTTGAAAATATTGGTGTTGAACTGCACCACAAATATAAACAACGACAATATTGGGGTGAGAGGAAACGGTTGCATATTATTTGTAACTAGAGATGCAATGCATTTGTTTTTACTTTAACTGAAGCCATCTAGTTAGAAGTATAAGAACATAATACATATTTTAAACAGGTAGTGTATGTCTTATTTGTAAGGCACAGGAGGTTGGCAATCGGTCGTCAAAGTCCTTCTTTGGGAATCCTTAAATACATCACATACACTCGCCTTCTATAGAACAGAAAGCACGTACACATGAATAACAAGACAAATTGAACATAATTTTTATGTTCCTCATTTCAGAGAAAAATATATATTCTTATATAAAGATAAATAATCTGTCATAAAATCAATTATATTCATTCAAAAGAAGATATCAAAGTCGAGCAGGAAGTACCACAGTCAACCAAAAACACGTGCAGAAGCAAACAGCAACTACAAATATGAAAGAAAGGCAAGATGTGACATCCGAAATATAAAAAAGGTTGACAATTTGTCTACCAAATTGGAACCGTCAGTGGCAATAAAGCCCAAAAGGGGTTTAAACCAGGTTCTAGTGTGCACCAAACTTCAATCTCACCTTAGTGACATCCCAATAACAAGGTATAGCAGGACTCCTTCGTGAAACAAATATGCACTTTGGGTTAAAAGCATGAAACTTGGCACACTGGTATAGATTGACAAACTATATTTGATTGGCTATAGGGCCAACCCAAAACATCCAAGACGGCCGTCAGATCCCAGATGGCCGCCAAAATAATATGATTATTCTTTTCTTTTTTTAATATTGTTATGGTATGGTCATATTTCAGTGGAATGAGATTTAAGGATTCCTAAAGTAGTAATTGATGTCAAATCCACTAATATGACGATACAATTCCAAATGGCCGTATAAAAGCGCGGAAATCAGTAAAACTGCGTTTTTTTTAAAAGTTACATAGAGTTTTGAAATTTGACAATAGCCTTATGTAAATGCAAGTTCATTGCCTTTATGGCCTTTACAATCAGAAAAAAATCATATTTGAACATTTACATAGTTTAAGGGTCCATAATGAATTGATTCAACGTGTTAAAACGATGACTTGATAAAACAGAAGTGTTTCTTTATTGCACAATTGTTAAAAAAAAAACTGTATTTCTTTTACTTTTCAAAGTTACAAATCGTATGAGTAGTAATATTCAACTAATACTATGCAATTATCACATACATGAATAGCCAAAAGTGGCCAGCGCCATCATTTTATGGCTAAGTTAGAAAATGTAACTAGGATGATTATCTGTTGTCTATTACTGCTGCCTTTTGGTTAGAGAATATAGTTCATTGCGGGGATTTCTTTATTTACACTGTCCCATTTTATTGAGATGACAGTAGGGTAAGTGCGAGGGTGCACTCTAGAACCCGGTTTAAACCTCAATTGGCCTATTTTCGCCAATGACTGTTCCAAGGCGGTAGTCCTATAGTCAACCCGTTTGTGCTTGTGATGTCTTATTTGGCCTTTTATTCATCTTTAAAGTTGTTCTTTGTTTCTATTTGTGTTTGTGGTTGACTGTCGTCCTTGAATGCTACATTTCCTGTTCGATTTTTATATCTTTATTTTCAATCAGATCGCTGCGCTGCGCAACGATCTGATTGGATGATTTGAATTGAAATATCACATTGAATAGAATAGAATAAACTTTATCTATTCAGATCGTTGCGTATAATAGTTACAAGACGACCGGATTATTTGATTGAGGCAGATTGTCTTGTTACAGGGAAAAAGCGAAAAATCACGAATTTTGTGTTGACAACGTAGTCTCTGAAGTTTATGGACGGGTTAGGTTGAAGACCCTTTGTAGCATTAGTGAACGCCTCCAGTGTTTGCCCAGAGCTTTGTTCGTGGTAAAAATTACGAGCGTTAACAGTCGATCATCCTGGTACATGTATCTCGATCTTTGGTCAAGAAAACACGTTTTGTTTGTGTACCCTACCTAAAATCCGAAACAGTCTTTTTCCAATAGACTATGTTTTAACAGATTTATGTCAATCACGAATACTTCCTTTATGAAAAAAATCACTTATTTTTTGACGCTGGCTATAACTTGTGACATTAAACGAACACATTGTCACGGCTACACACAAGTTTGGGAGGAAGAATCCTCTGACATACGTATATATGTGATACAAGTTATCACTTATAGTCTGTCAAATATTTTGTGGCAGTCTAATCAAAATGAAAACATGATCACTATCGCATTGTGTGAACCGCGTAGGCCTCAAATGTCTTATACATTTATATCCTGCACTCGCATGTGTTGCGAAGGCGGAGGGATATTAATTTGGCGTTTTCAATCCGTCCAGAGCCATATCTTCATAACTGCATGTTGGATTTTCATTACACTTGGTAATAATGTTTATCCTGATAGTGGAATGAGACGCGGCTATTTTTTTCCAGAATCGCCCAGGTAACGCCGGAGTTATTGCCCTTTAATTGATAAAATGTGCTTAATTCTGTCCGTCCACAACCATATCTTGATAACCGCTTGTTTGATTTTCATTAAACTTGATTATAATGTTTGGATGTGATGTGGCAAATTTATTTTGGAATCGTCTTAGTAACGCATGAGTTATTGCCCTTAAATTGATAAAAGTCCCCAGGAATTATTCAGGTCGTTCAAATCTCACGGAGGCATATTTTGTTTTCATAAGAAGCGTTGGTTGATGGGTTAATTTTTTCAAATTTATTTTTTTATTATTATTTTATTTTATTATTTTTTATTTTTTTTTATTATTATTTTTTTTTCTAATAAGAAACCTTGGTTTATAGGTTCAATTTTTCTTTAATTGGGAGCTTAGGGGCCTTGTTGGTTTATGTGTTTATATTAACGAATGTTTGATTTGTTTTAAAGCTAGCCAAACTTGAGCCACATACATCCCTCCCTCTGAAACAACACGATCCTTTGATAGTAGCTGTAGTAATTATATGAAGTAATCAGATTGATAAATATCCCATGGCCAGGTAATTTAAACGTCATGTTTGATAAACAATACTATATTATATACACCTGCTAATAGTACACCCAGTCTAGCCCTTTAGTCCACTATAAAAACCAATGCCTTAACATGGTACATCCTTTTTTTACAAATCTGCAACTGTGATGCATTTCCAATCCACCTAGTAGATATTCGAATTAAGAAGGGTCAATGTGATAATTTATACTTATTAAAAAAGTCCGAACACATTTCTTCCACACGAGGATAATACATCATTAGGCGGGGGATATCCATTCATCGAATGTGCTTGTTTCGTTTTAAGATCAGTAGTCAGGCGAAACGAAAGTATGAATTTATCTGTACACATGCACACATGCATTGAATCGAATCGGATTGTATAGTCGCACCAACAGCTAAGGTCATATGGCGACTTTCCAGCTGGTGGAGGAAGACCCCAGGTGCCCATCCGGGCAAGCCTGCACATACAGTCTTACACAAACTGAATTTTAAATGTTCAAATGTGCCCGGTGCTCTCAAACAACTGAGAGTAAATTCCTGTCTTAAGTTACAGTAATATTGTTAAAACAAGTTTCATTTCAGAATAATGTACAGCATATTTAAAATAGAAGCATAAAGTGGTCGTTAAGTTCCTTGTTGATGTGTTTTATATTATCAAGGAGAAGAGTGTGCTTTTCTGCGCAGTCGATAGTTAATGTCAGTAGTTTTAATATATTTCTAAAACAAAATGTCTTGTGGTGTACGATTCAGGGAATGTTTCAATTAATGTGTTATAGATTTTGTCTGGGACTAGTGATTTATTTTCTGCAAGTGTTTAATATTTCATCACATTATATAACGTGTGATGTGCTTGTTGCGACAATAGACTACTTTTCGCAATGTTAGAATCCTTTTTGGATCTTGATAAAGATTCACTTCTGTTTCAACACATGTATACATACATTGATTGATTTAGGCATATAACTATAAGAGTCCTACTTTGCCACTGACCGTTCCAAGGCGGTAGCCCTATTGTCAACCCTTTTGTGTTTGTGATGTCGTTTGTATTTAGTATTGCTTTTTTTGCCTTCCTGTTTGTCTGTTTGCGTGTTTGTTGCTGTGTTTTGTGGTTGACTGTCCTCCTTGAATGCTACTTTCCCTATCCGATCTTTATATATATATTATTTATTTTCGCTTTTTGTAACTGATATTGAAAACAACACATGTGCTAACATGTATGCCAGCTTAGTAAAACTTATTATAAACTACTTTATTTATTGACACACAAAACAAATCTTTTTGACATATTTTGTTCGGTGTATATAATGGCATATTTATCGAAAACATTAGATCCGTCGTAAAGTGATCGTCCGATCTCTCAGCGGTGGTCCGTGTTCGATTCGCTAAAGTTTATAGGCTAAAATAGGTAGACAGATCTAGGACAATTCTGTCACCCAGACCTCTTCGCAAATAATCCGTTAAACATACGGCCGTATAAAATGTATAGACAAGAGTATATTACAGTGTACACGTAATAAGAATGATCATAAATATATATGCTTATTTGGGGCTGCTACACGTAATACACTTTTAATGAACTGAATTGGCAATGCCTTGGAATAAGTGTTCACACAATGTCAACCGTAAAGAAATATAAAACGATCGGACAGCGAAAGTAGTATTCAAAGAGGACAGTCATCTGTGAAACTACATATCCTGTTCGACTTTTATGCATACTTTTATAATATCATCTGTTTTATTGTTCTTGTTATACCCACCAAACAGGGTAATTTAAAATCGCCTCCGTTTTTCCGCCCGTTCGTTCGTCCGTTACCGCATCTTCTCCTAAACCTCTGGACGGAACTCAAACAAAACTAGGGTATTACTTCACCGAATGATGACGGCGTGCAAGAGAAACATTATTTTCGGCTCCAAGTCCAGGGGCCCTCAGGGGGTCAAAAGGTCAAACAATCACACACTCATTTTTCCATATGTTTGCACATAACTTGTTTTATGTAATCGCTTATGAAAGATAAACAACATATCAAACGATTTATTTTTTCGCAAACTCAGACGTCTGCTCAGAGGCTCAGAGGCTCAGGAAGGGTATGGCGGGCGGCGGCGGATTTCGTCTCATTTTGTTTGTTTATTATGTCTCAAATGAAACATTATGATGATGACTCCGCACTCAGGGGCCCTCAGTGGGGTCAAAAGGTCAAATACACTAAACATTCAATTACACTGTTATTTTTCTATATTCTTGAACATATATTGGTGTATGTAATCGTCTATGATAGATAAACAACATATCAAACGATTTTATTATTTCGAACTCGACGCCCAGGGTGTTGGGTTGTTTGTTTGTGTGTGTGTGTGTGGGGGTGGGGAGGGGGGGGGGGCGGATGGTGGGAGTGGTGGATTTGAAGCTTTTTCTGATAATTATGTCTGAAATAAAAATATTATTATGTTGGGATTAAACTAAAATATTTGTTTTCTTCTACGTCATTGGTGGGGCCTGGAGGAAGAACATCAAATAAAATAAAATAATTCAATTACGGTGTAATTTTTTCATACTTTTGCGTATAATAGTCGTCTATGAAAGAGATACATAGCGTGTCAAATGATTTATTATTTAGAACTCGGACGCCTTCCCTGGGGGGAGAGAGGTAAATTAGTTCTCTTTCTCAATAAAATGTATTGATTTTGGGAATATCAGTATAATTTGCTCCAGGGTCATCTTCTAAAATCTTTCTCTAAAATCTTTCTCTAAATTCTACCGCCGCATCGAGGGCCTGCTGGAAAAGTACATCACCAACCTTAAAACACCTCTGCGACTAGGCATATCACAACCCTCATTTTATGGAGATGTGGTCTATAAACTTCGAAAGTTAAAGGGGTCTGACGGGTTTCCTGACCGCTTTACAAATTTAATAAGGAAGTTCGTCAGAAAAGGATATAACCCTTTGGTTTTACAGCGCACTGCATGTTTAGTGATTGACCCCTCTACAGTCAGTCATTACGCTTCACTTTTCACTTGTGCGATGACTGGACTACCTCTTGGGACTCTAAGATTGCACCTACTGAAACCCCAACTAAGGGAGGTGGGTGCATGAGCTTTCGTCCCTCGAGTTTTCTGGTCGTACCATAGCTTGGTTTTCTCTTTAGCTGCTACTATGGTTGTTCAGTACGATTATGGATACATCCTGAGATGTTTATTATTTTATATGTGTTTCTTTAGTTAGTTTCTCTGGATGTGGATTTTATTGTTAGAGAATTCCTTTTGATGGGATGTAGTTTTGTTTACACTGTCTTGTCTATTTGGGCACTGAAGACAGGATAATAGCGAGGATTGTGTGCATATAAAATCGATTCAAAATCGATTGCCTACTGACCGTTCCAAGTCGGTAACCCTGTCTTCACCACCATTTATGTTGTTTTTTGTCTCTTTCATTGTAGTATCAAGTCTACCTACGATGCCATTGCGTTCGGACGCTGTGGTTTCTATTTGACCCTATATCTCTTTTTTGGGACTCTGGTATGGGGGTCAAAAGTTCAAATACACAAATACACTAAACAATTTTCATTCATTTACAGCGTCATACATGTTTATAGAAAAGCTTAAATAATCCTAAATCTGATCTGAGTATCAAAGAACAATTACATGTAAAATGGCTACAATGTTAAAGAAAATTGACCTGTGTGAAGAAAACGTGGGTATTTTGCGATGGCGTGCCGTCGAATTCGTTCTAGTTATACTTATACCCAAATTATTGCTACTTTTCAAACTCCAAATACATATATTTAAAACAAATAAAACAATAATAAGATAGTGTTGTCCTTTCCAGTCCGAGTACGTTAATACTCACATGCACTATTTTTCAATATAATAGACATATATTAGCACTTACATTTACTTCCTGAGCTAAAATATTTGACAGATTCGGATTGTTCATCAGATCATCTTTAGAACGGAAAGGCTATATTAGTGGGTTTTATTAATTAAAAGGAGATATAATACTGCAAATTACTCACACGACACGTGTTATACAACAGTTGAGACATTCTGTAACTCTTGACATAGAACTCCTTATGAAATCCTAAGAATCAGTATTGAAGATTTGTCACTGGTCAACCTAGTTAGAACCTCACTAGTATGATACATGATAGTAGTGGTTTCTTAACAGAGGTAGAATATACATATATATATATGTATTTTATCATATGACTGTGATATTTGGAATCGTCACCTAAAACTCTAAATGTCTCTGACCTTTTCAATTGTATAATAATTATCGAAATGGTAATATACGTCGTGTGTCGCGTATCAAACAAAGAACACGTGTTAATATATGACCTAAATTAACCTAAATACTATATACGTCATATATCTTGTTATATTTAATCTTTTGACTGTTACATGTGATACATAGGCTTATTACCTCTGCTCCCAATTAAATTCCATTTTGTTTATTTCGCCCATTGTTTTCTCGTTTAGGGCAAAGCAGAAACCTGGACCAATATGCCGCTGGCCATGGAATGTTACGAAAATACCACATTGAAGGTTCCATGTTATCATCCTATGCATACCATCTTCGGAATGGCTCAAAATGGTGCACTTAGTCTATTGACATTTTAAATATTGAGTTCTGTTAAACTCGGGTCTAGAGGGCGTGAACGGTAGCTAGCATTTCCAACTACAGTTCAGGAACAGTATCAATCAAACCGAGACTGCAATATTTTTGATATTTATCGTGTTCGGTGATTTCCACTCCTTTCATATTATTTGTAAGACAATTGGGATTTTTTACATTACGTGGTCCGAGTATTAACTTTGATACCCCATCCAACCCCTTCTCTAAGAAGCAAAAACGGGGTTGTCTGGGGTATGAAATAAAACCTTAATTTCGACTTCAAATGTTTGCATATTGTAAAACTAAAGCTTTAATAGGTAAGTTTAAACAGGTTATCACATTTTTCAGTGAAAAAATATGTTTAAAAGTGTTTTATTGCCGAAATATCCGTTATAAGATCCTGGTAATATCCCATCGCTTAATGGAATTAAGACGGGACCACGTAATGTCTCTGACATATATACGTATACACATATACATATACATATATGTCCCTATGATGGCGTTTATTTCGTGGCATGTACCCTTAGGTCAAGTTAAGTCATGGTATGTATGCTCTTTTTACAGGTAACTGGTTTGCTGTGTTAAGAGGAACTGCATGCGTGTGTATAACATATTACAATTGCCAGAGAACGTATGCTGGAAGCTTACATCGTCTGTTGTGAATATGCTATATCTTCAGAATTACACTCGAGACAAACGAATCTTTTGGGTCCCGAGATAAAAACAAGTATGTCCAATGGAGTTGATACAAGCTTCCAGAACACCTTACGTTAGACTGCATTGTATTCATATTATGTTGGCAATGGTAATATTGAGTACTTGGACATGTTTGATATCCGTACTTTTATAGAACTATTTTCAATGTGAAACTCTAAAAACAAATTCAGAAATTTAATATCGACTCGGCTTAAATTTGTCATATTCTGGTTAACATTACACTAATTTGATTTGCTACAATACATAGAATATCATTCATGTAATGCGATAAGTCCATTTAAATGTCCATAATATTGAAGCAGACAAAGTCATGAAAGGTTTCATATTACGTGTGCTTTCTCTAATACCGATTAATGAACCGCTGCTCTACTTTCGTGTCAGTTTCAGTTAACGTATGCTATCGAAGACAGTGCTGCTTATTCAAGTGGCAGAACTTGGTCTAATGGGTCTGAGTAGGTGTTTCGCCAATGGTGGCACTAAGTACAGATGTGATTACTCTTCAATATGCGACACGCAGACGAAGCATGTATGTTATGTTAAACTTATACTTACTAAATTGAATTAGTTTTAATCAATACTTTTACTACTACTGAGTGCTTCGTCTTTCGAAAATACGTTAATTGTGGCGGTTCCCCTGTACGTATTGTCAGTATCTGGCGCATTTAACTGGACGACAAAGCAAATAACAATACACGCAATTGCGGTTTCCGATTTCCATTACGGTATGTTAATCAATCAGATATCAATATCAATCAAACACACTATGAATATTGAAAACCATGCATAGTATCTCATTATAATTGCACAACAATATGTAGCCATTTATGCATGGATTTTAATGCATCAGTACCAACGAAACCATCTTTATAACCAACGATGCAAACAGCAGACAATATGCAGGACCAATTAGGCAACTGTTGGGCTATATTTCATCGAAATACTGACTTTAAAACGCTATAATTTTGTCTTGTGTTACCATTGTATTACATACATTTCATTTGTCCAGTGATATTACTTTAACAATTATTTCGGACTCATCTCCTCAAAACGTTGGTCACTAGGACCAACCAAGTAATTATTTGCACATAGGTACATAAATGAGTTATTAATTCGGCTTTAAGAGGTTTGTACCATCGGGCATCGTCACTGATTAAATACAGAATATATCATTTCTGAATCCCAATATCAGAAAAAAATGTAGTTAATGATGACTAAAACGCCGAATACTGCAGAACAAGATTTACCATTTGAAATAAAGTGTTATGCTAATTGATAAGGTTACAGTCTATTTAATTCAAAGGTAGACCAGACACAATTTTATACGTGGTTGAATTTGTGTAAATGTCACGCACATTACACATGTTACAGGCCACGATTAAGCGTAAAAAGTAAATAATTCACGACGACTGTGTCTATAACAGACGCGTTTCATGATTCAAGACCACTGAAAGAAACATGGTACAATGGCAGAATATCATCAAGTATGGATGAGACCAACCAGTTTCGTATGACACTGCGTGCTAAACCAGTTTCGAATAACTTGTGCTAGGGGATGTGAGAGGAGTTGCACTCTATCGTGCCGCTCATGACTCAATGAAACCGAGTCTGCTTCTTTTCTCTCTTGTTGCTGTTTGCTGTTTGTTGTTGACAAGGGGCTCCCTTTTCAGTATTTATTGTAACAATGTCGTCATACGTCAGATGAACAGTCTATTCCCGATATGTATTCTTCCAAAACATGTACGCTGAAGTATGAGATTGCCAACCCACAATAGGATTGTCACGTTAATATTTTATTTGCGGAGATAAATGTTTGTGTATTATTTAACTTGCTTTGTTATGACATAAAATCCAAATATGTATCCCTCGTACATCATTGGAGGAGAATAAGTGGGCCTCAGGTTTTGAAGACAATAATAAAACACGAAATATTATATCCTGTTGCAGAAATCAAACAAAACCACCCTTGCCTATCTCTTGTACATGAAACGTAAACTAGCTTATGCTAACACATTCTCCAAATGAATTACATGTACCACTAATCGGACAAACGAGGAATTCAATTTCAATTGTCAATGAGAAACGCGTAAATTATGTAATACTCTGTTACGAATGTATTTGACATAAGCGTTGCTGCATACTTGACCTGTATTATGTGACAATATAGTAGTACTTCCTACATAAACACTGATACAAACCTCGAACAAAAAAGGTAGCATTCATATGACATAATTAACGAAAAACAATGACTCGGACAAATAATCATCTAGAATAAAAGTACCCGACGCCACAAATATAAAAGGCTTGACAACAGTATAACCGCTTTGTAAAGGTCAGTACCAAATAAAGCCGCTGGGGTTTAAACCAGGTTCTAGGGTGCACACAACCTCACTCTTACCCTAGTGTTATCCAAATTAATTAATTAATCTTATTATTATGATAATACAATGTATCATTATGTGGTCCCGCCTTAATTCCATAAAGCTGATAGCAGCAGAATTTTATAGCGGATATTTCGGCAATAAAACACGTTTAAACTTAAAAAATGTGATTACATGTTTACAATTACCTATTAACTGTTTTAACTTTACAATATGCAAACTTTTTAAGCCGAAATTAAGGTATTAGTTCATACCCCAGTCAACCCCGCTTTCGTTTCTTGGAGGAGAGGTTGGATGGGGTATGAAAGTTAATACTCGGACCACGTAATGATTACTTTTCTTCATATTGACATCTCAGGTATGTCAGCTCTAATTCAACGAACTATTGTTAATGTCATACAAACAGTTTTAAAACTAAAGTGTGTTCTAAAACTAAAGTGTGTTTTAAGACTAAAGCGTGTTGTTAATAATAAAATATACTTTGTTTGCAATGAGTTACTATTATGTAATAAAAGTTTACAAAGTCTACATTTTGATGAAAATACTTACATCAGAATGGACGAATATATAAATGATATTGAAATAAATATTTGTGAACACAATCTGTTAATTTATCATTTTTATAAGGCGACTCATTAATTCAAAACTGGCACATGTTGTCAAATGCAAAACTTGACATTCTAAAACCACCTATGGAATCATTGCAACTCATTCTAACCTTTGACAAAAGAAGTCAATTTCACATTATGCCATTACTGTAAGGATTCTCGAAGTATATGTATGGATTTATGTCATTATATGTACGGATTTATGTCAATATATGTTTGGACTTATACCATTATATGTACGGATTTATGTCATTTTATGTATGGATGTGTAATTATATGTATTGATTTGTCATTATCTGTATGGATTTATGTCATTATATGTATGGATTTATGCCATAATATGTACGGATTTAAGTCATTATGTGTATGGATTTCTTATCATAATATGTATGGATTTGTCATTATATGTTTGGATTTATTATCGTTATATGCATTGTATGGATTTGTCATTATATGTATGCATTTATGTCATTATATTTATGGATTTATCATTAAATGTATGGATTTATTATCACTATATGTATGGATTTGTGTAATTATATGTATGGATTTAACGGATACTAATATTATTCTTTAAAACCTAAATCACAAGTAAGGTATTATTTTACAATACGAATAACATACATTTACATCTTGAAACTTTAATACTATCGGTTACATCTTACACCTGATAAATATATGGCGAATGTATCGTCAAGACAAAAATCGCAGCCACTTTCTGGAATCCTGGAACAAAACAAAACACAAAAACTGTTTATTTAATATTAAGGCTTTATGGCATGTAGTGATAGTTAGATATCAAACTGTTCAGCACAGAGTATTGATTAGTGTTGCCTATTTTCAATTAAAACGTGTCGCGATATAAAATCCTATTTGAATGAAAGCTAGTGAATATCAAATCGATATGTCCAATAATATCAAGCTTCATACACTCATTTAGATAAGCAATTCTACTGGCGCCGCCACAGACAATATCTTTTAACGAGTGCGTTGGATAAAGTTAGATAAAATGAATCGATAGAATTTCAAAACAAATTGCTGGCATTGGTAAATAATGTCCGTCCATTTCGATTTATAGGAAAATGAATAGGAAATATCCGTCACTTAGGTAAATAGTAAAATAAAAATCAAACAGCATTCAAGGACCACAGCCAACCACATACACACACAGAAACAAACAAACACAAAGAAGATGAATAAAATGCAATATAACAAACATAAACGGGTTGACAATAAGGCGAGAATCTTGGAAGTAGCAAGAAAGGCCTCTGGGGATGTGTGTGTGGGGGGTGGGGGGAGGTGGTGGAAGGTGGAGGTAGGGTGATAAACCAGGTTCTAGAGTACATCAAACCTCATTGTTACCATAGTGTCATCCCAATAGGTTAAATTCTCTAACAAACGAGGCCCAATAATAGACAATATAACAAAACACATAAATTATCATGTATATATACACAAAAACAAAGCCCAGAAAGCCACAACGCAAGTACTCAATGAATTGGCAGAATCCAGAGCAACAAGAGAACAAACCGTTAAGGTTCCGTCAAAACAAGATTTAAGAAAAACATCAAAAGCTACCGTCCTATGAGGATTTTGGTACACGTCATCATAGGATCCACAATATGTCCGATCATCGCACTATCAAAGAGGAAAACGTGGTAGCGAACTATAAATGGGTCAACCACTACACATGCAGTGCGTTGCAAAATGATAGGGTCATAAACTTTTGATACACGTGTTAACAAGTTTAATAAGGATTGTATGAGAGTGATTATGACAAAAAGTTTACGAAGTGTGTAAATCACATCAACATTGAAGTCAGGTTTTGATATTCCTTGTCGCAGATGAGTGCTTAAATTACCTTTATATTTTAAAAGTAGATCAGGTTACGATAATAAAATTTTGTAAGGATTCTCGAAGTTTATGGTAACGGGTCCTCAACTAGACTAAAGGCTCTAGGAAAAGGAGATAGTTGACAAACATATAGCCCATAAGAAGTAGCTCGGGGAACATCCCAATCTAAGTGGTGAAAATGAACTATATAAAAATTAAAATCATCTCCCATGCCATAGAAATGTACTAATTAGTTCCCCATTTTCAATAGAGAGATGTAAATCAAAAAAAGAAGCGACAGTATCAAAATCCATATACGGACAGTTGTCAATAACGGCTTATATTAAATCTTCCTGAGTATCGGATGAAAGACTCAACATGAAATATATCTCTTTCATAACAATACAGAACAAATCTGCGACAAGAATTACACAGTTCGTACACATAGGGATACCAACAATATGTCTATAAACGGTATTTCCATATCTGACTAAAATAGTATCCAATAGGCAAATGAGTGCTTCACAATATATTTGGCAAGTCCACATAGTACAAGTGTCCAAACTGCCGTTAGTAAAAAAAACGTTTAATATTGTTACAGGCTAAAAGTGTAGGTTTGTCTTTAGCGAAAGTTGTTTGAATGAAAGCTATAAGCCTGTCTTTGATAAGATGATGTGGTACGGTTGTATATAGTGCAGAGAAGTCATTATAAGTACTTATAGATGGCACTTGATGTTTATTACAAATTATATCAGGAACATCTCCTGAATTATTAACTAACCATAATAAATTAATCCCAGGGTCTCCATAAGCCTTAGCACACTATCGTTTAAAGTGATCTTTAACGGCAGTAAAGCAAGAAGTTAAATGTTTGGAGATATTTGTTGTGGTCAAGCGGCACTAGAATTCGAAATAAAGCGGGCTTTATAATGTTTATTATTTAATTTAGGAATCCAGTATGAAACGGATATTTGTTTCGCTTTTTGTCTACCCCAGCCTTACAAATAATGCACCGAGTGATATGCGTGGAAACAACATCATCATTATCCGTAGATTGAACTGGAGTAGACAAATTAGTGCTGTCGAGTTCCAGAAATAAAACGTTGCCGTAGTGTAGGCGTCAAACAATAATTACCGTATTAGCTGCTTTAACAGAAGGAGCAAAAGCAACTTTACTATTAAATTCTTAAATTCTCGATATTAAATCAAATGAAAACATAGGTTTAGGTAAAGAGGGGTCAGCATTATAACAGGTCAGTTGTTCAAAGTATTATTTTATATAAAGTTTAAGTATTCATAAAAAACAAAAACAATACTTATTCTGTCGGCAGGTACGCATCTCTCGTGGAATAAAGTATTTCTCCTATATCGTGTTTAAAAACTAACGTTCTAAAAGACTTATTGTGAGCAAACAGGCAAATTTCAGGATGCACGCTAGTCACACACGCACGTAATTAAATGCATCGTTAATTTAAACTCTCTCGTTTGGTGATACAAATCAACATAAAACATGAATACAGTTGGAATAAAATCGTCGTTTATTATTACGAAAAACAAAAAACATCGTGCTACTTTCCAAGATATTCTAATGAATCGTTAGCAATTTCCTTTACGTGTGATTTATGATAATATTTTGTCTAGCCTTTTAGCACGACATCAGCTCGGAAGTTACAATAAAGGTCAACGGAGATTACATCTCTGTGATTTGGTTTAACTACGTCTACAGAATTGTTGATTATATATTTCATTGGAAATATAAATAGCTTGTTGTCTAAACACGATGTAGTTATAGCATGTTTCCTGACTAAACTTGTTTTATTTTTAAGTTTATAAAACAGATTATATAATATTTTTAAAAAAAACACAAGTCCATTACATTGCTAAAACAATCGATTTAGACATATGTTATTACCATTTATTATGCAAACGGGTTGGACCACAAGTTCTAACAACATTAGTTACTTTGTTTGTTTGTTTTGTTTGTATGTTGTTTTACGTCATTTTTCAAGTTATATATGACGGTCGTTTTTTGTGGAGGAGGCACTTTTCCTGGGTAGAACCAGTACTGTACACCTCCCGCGATCCGTAAGAATCGACACCTCCTCACATACAAGTCGAGCTCCCAGTGGGATTCGAACACCCAGCGGTGAGAGGCGAAGTTATACAACGCAACGTCGTTAACCATTCGGCCATGGAGACGCAAACATTAGATACGGCCCTTTTCAAGGCTAAAACAATCAAAAAGAAACAACAACAAAAGTCATGTTTAGAGTAAAGAAAACATTTGGCCAACGGTTATATTTGAGCTGCTTTTATTTGATGAATTAAGACCCGCAAATTCTGTACTATTGATTTTATGAATATTGAGTTCTGCTCAACCCGGAGCTATGGTGCGTGAACGGTTACATCATATTTCACTACCGCTCATGAACAGTCTCAATCAAACCGAGACTGCAATATTTTGTATTTATCGTGTTCGGTCGTTTCCAAAGGTCCACACCTTGACTTTACAAACATTAGTGATTATATGACCAGGAAGTAAGTCGTTCTGTCTATAGTAAGTCATCTATTTTACCTAAAATACAGCCGTTTTAGGGTTATGAATAGTTTAAGAAGTAGCTGTGTTCGTTTCGATTACTACTTTTGACATAAGGATCATTGTGTTGTACTCACTGACGTTCCGAACTCGTCGAACTCGTCGAATAACGCCACATTCTGCGAATCGAACTCGTGCCCGGTAGGTATTGTAAGTGCACTTATATTTCAATATGTTCTGTATGTCTGTAAGCAATCATTAGACTAGGTTGGTACATTTAGTGTGTACCTACGAAATCTTAAAATGAGTTTAATATGCGAATACTCTTATATCACACATATGCGTTTACGCAATAGTCGTTGCTTTTTACGAGGCGAGTTTTGTCGAAATTAACTTTCTATATAGACTAGTGATTTGTTAGTGTTTGTTTTAATCGTCACATCCATTATATTGTAAAAATAAATTCTTCTCAGGAAAATAAAATATATTAAATAAGCTTTTGTCTGAAGGATCCATTCTTTACAAACAACAATTGTCCGTAAAGTCACAACATTTACAAGTAGAGAGTCTTATAACAACTAGCGGCTTAGTTTGCTATTAACAGTTGTTCGAAGGCGATACACATGTTTATGTTTGTTTGACTTTACTTTAACGTCAAATGTACCTGTGATGTTTTTCACGGTGACTTCAAGAAGGATAAAAATATCGGACAGGGAAAGCAGCAATCAAGGACGACAGTCAACCACAAAACGCAAAAACAAACACGCAAACAGACAAACGAAAAGGCAAAAGTAATAAAAAATGCAAACGACATCACAAACACAAAAGGGTTGACAATAGGGCTACCGCCTTGGAACGGTCAGTGGCAAAGTAGGCCAAGTCCATTTTGACCTTTGCATCCACCTTTTAATACAAAGTTACGCTGACGTTTTACTAGAAGTCTGGATGACATATTGAACATTGCCAACTCTTTCTTTTCTACTATGGTTAATACTATATAACATAAATAACTTCAATCTAACAAAGCTTATATTTCTGATATTAACGCATCTTTTCTCGGTTTACATCTTTCTTTTAAAAATAATGGTGAAATAATTAGCAAAATCTATGACAAGAGAGATGATTTTATTTTTAATATTGTTAATTATCCCCATTTTGACGGGGATGTTCCCAGAGCAACTTCTATATGTCTCAAATTATTCGTTTTGTCTAGACCATTTACTCGAGTTGAGGACTTCAAAATTCGTAATCTTTGTATAACTAAAAAGCCACTTCATCATGGCTACCATTACTATAATTTTACAAACTATTCTGCGACAATGACTATCATAACCTGACTTCTATGGTGATGTGATTTACAAAATTCGTAAGATCCTTGGACATGATCACTTTCATACTATCTTTGTTAAACTTGTTAAAAGGTTTCCCTTTCTGTTGTTTTTTGTCTCTTTCATTGTATTTTCAAGTCCTTGTTTGCAGTACAGCGTGGACCTACGATGCCATTGCGCTCGGACGCTGTGGTTTCTATAGGAACCTATATCTCTTTTTTTTATCAAAATTGTTTATAGACCTATCATTTTGCAACGCACTGCTTGCTTGGTGGTGGACCCATTTACAGTTTGTCACAATCTTTGACGTTTGTCTGCAATCTTGTCTTGTCGTGCCCTCTATGATTTATTCTCTTTTTTGTATTTATATATACACACGAGCATCTTTGTATTTTATTTATATTGCCTATTAATGCTGCCTTGTTGGTTAGGGAATAGCTCATGGCGGCGATTTCTTTATTTACACTGAGCCATTTTATTGGATGACATGATGTTAAGTGTGAGGTTTGGTGCACCCTAGAACCTTGTTTAAATCCCAAGCGGCCGTTCTTGCCTCTGACCATTCCAAGGCGGTAGCCCTATTGTCAACCCGTTGTATGTTTGTGACGTCAGATGAACATGCCTTTACTTGTTGTTAACATTGTCATTCATGTTTGTCATTTTGTGTGTTTTTGGGTTTACTGAGTTCTGTGAAAGCTGCATTTCCTGTTTGACCTTTTTACTTATTTTAATTAAATATCGCAAGGATCGGTTTGTAATTATTGTTTTGAATTTGTTCTGCTTTTTTTTTAATTTGAACTATATCAATTCATCTGAAAAACGATCACCTATACACTTCAATAGCAGCTGAAAACTACTTGATTGTATTTGATACTGTTTCAATTTAAGCTGTAAATACCGTAGAGGTATACCATGTAAACTAGTACATATCCATTACAAGTGAGATTGGATTTCCTGAATGAAGACATAATACATTATCAGGAATGTATCTCTGCCAGACTGGTAATCAGTTTGTTTAGCACAATGACTAATGGTCTTGAACTTCTCAAAAACCATTATACAGTAGATGATCCGATTGTGTTGTGTTGAGAGATAGTTAGGCCAATACCGATGAAAGAGTAACTTTACACTGATTTTTTTTGGATTTATATACACACGAGCATCTTTGTGTTCGTCCTTGAATGCTGCTTTTCCTGATTGCTTTTTATATCTATATTTACAGACAATTGTTGTTTGTAAAGATCCTTCAGACAACACTTTGTTAATATGTTTTATGTTCCTGAAAATAATTTGTTTTTAAAATATAAAGTCTGTATAATCAGTTGCGTGCTTGGTTAACGTTTCGCTAAAGTTGCACATGTCGTGTTGGCTCAGTCGGCTTAATATGCTTCTAAATTATGTCATGTTACGAATACTTTCTTAGATAACACAATTAAGCATAGCATGTGTGAAGCAATAACGTTTTGTAGTATACGGTTTTTATCGTTTAGCATGTTCTCTTAAATCAACATTTAATGTGATGATTTATATCAAATGCAGGCTTTTTATACTTTAGACAGATAATTAATTTACAGAATTGTAACGGCAAATACCAACCAGGATAAACAAGTATAATTATGAATCATGATCATGATTTCGCACGAGTAGAGAGTGGCATTTGTATAGTATTAAATTAGCGTAAATAATAAGATAATTACATCTTTCACATATGAAAAGATATGCAGAGTGTATGTTGCGCTGTGCATGTACTACGTTGGAATTGAATTGAATTGAATGTGGTTTTAATGCGCACCAACACATGAAAGGTGCGCCTAACAGAAATGAACGTGCTAGGTTCATCCTCCATTTGCATCAGGAAAAAATATGGAGAATGGGCCTAGAACCTTTTTACCTGCAGAACTGCTGAGTTGCTGAACATTTTATAGTAGACATTCCATTTACAAGGGAGCCACGTTTCCACGTTTTCATATGCGTTGTCATGATAAACGCCTTGAATGATCATGATAAAAAATGACAAAATGAATATAAATTGTGGCGTGGGGTTGGAAGGGGTCCTACCCCTCTGCATGTGACAGTGCGTTTGTGAGATTGCAGTGCTTGTATTATACGCACGGGGCTACAACGTTGGAATAATCGTCAATACATATATATACAAACACAAGAGGTCCTCAACCGCACACCAGTGAAGACTAAAACTGGATCGCATTGAAGAATAGTATCAACAACGCGCTCTAGTTAATTTAAAGGAAAGTAAGAACTCGATAACGTATAAGCTCTAATGTTTGTTTATTTGTGTATTCCAAATAACCCACCCAAACATGTGTTAATCATTATCAAAGTGTTAGATGCATTATTGTTGTTTCAGCCAAAGGTTTTTCGGCAATAAATAACAGAACAATAAATAAGTGGTAAATAACAGTAAGGTAACCTTACTTTTGAGAGATAAATATTTTACAGCCAAAATGATTTAATGGTAGGGCTTTTTCCATCTACATTCTTTTTGCTAGGGCAGCAGAAAATTAAAAGATCTCAAATAACTTCAGTCACAGTTTTACTATACGACTTTCAGAGTGTCTTAAGGATGTTGGCTGGGCAAGTTTTGACAACTTCGAGTTCTAAACATTTTATTTTTTAAATCATAGTTTTATTTAACAACATAATCTTTTCATTTTTTCCATTCTAGTTGATATGGATATAATGTAGGAGTTAAGATGGTAGCATACCAAATTTTAAGCAAATTCTTTTTTTCCATTTTTTTTTCGTCATTTGTGATCATTTTTTGTTGTCAACAAAATAGGGGGTATGAGTAGGTCTGAGTGGAATTTATCCTTTTTCTATAGAATAAATCATATTTTTGTTTTTCAGTAGTGGAATACATATATAAAAGTAGATACTGAGCTAATTTTATTTTCGATCTCCATGTCAATATTGTGTGTGCAGTATTTTACATTGAAAATGTCAAAATAACTCCAAAATGGGTGTAATTTAAAGATTTTTTTTTTAGTAATTGATATGGATATAAAATTCGAATAAAAAATCATTAGAAGCCTGGTGACCTATATATTTTTTTAATTGTTTTGAAAGAAATGTCATAGGACCTTGACATATACAAGTTTTAAAAAAAGTTAATCATTAGAAAATAATTTTTTATCTTGAATTAATTTTTCGATAAAAAAAAAGTGGGTGGGGTACGGTCCATATATGTTTGCTTTTTAAAGTAAAAAGACGAATGAGGATTACAACATTTTTTGTATTATTTGAAATATATGTATATATGCAATCTAAAATTAATTGTTGTTTTTCAATAAACGTAATGTTATGAAAACAATTGTGAACATGTTCAATGACTATATTTTTCCTCTTTTTAGTGAAATTTTGAAGTTAGAAATATGTGCCTTCTTCAATGACGTCTAGTGGGAAAAAAGGTGTGGTGACCTAGTCTTTTTTTGATAATTTTGAATCTTAATTATACCAAAGAAGATCACTACGTCCTTTCCCAGCCAACCTCCTTAATTTACATTTATCCAGCACACTGGTGCCATTTATGAAACAAAACATAATTTTTGATCAGAATTTTGCAAACAATTTTGAAAACAAGTTTTGCATGTGAACATTTTGTTTCTCAACCGAGTTTGAAATATAAGCTATCTTTATTTACCGCTGAAAATGTCTGTATCAATGATGTACATCTTATTAAGGCCCTAATTGAGTTTTGTCTTTAACATAAAAAAAAACTTTGACTGAAACAAGCGCCCCAAGCAATAGGTGCAGCATAGTTGTTCTGACTCCGATGTTTTACCAAACGACATAGACACGATGCGCATTTGTTGTAAGATTTGGTCGGATAGTCTGATTTGCGTTGTTTCCAATTTGTCGGTTGTTCACCACTTACTACAATTAATTGTGTGTAGCCTGGCAGATAAAATACCCAAAAAGACAATTACACCATTAATAATGGCCGCGACATAGTGTTCGGATTCCTTTAATTTTACTTTCATAGTGTCTTGTTCGGCAGTTGTATGAATATATTGTGTTAAATGGTTCATACATTACATATAATACGTACTAGTTAACGGTGTATAATTTGATAAATAAACAAATAAGCAACATAATACAATTCCAGTTTGAGACACGCTCTAATCTGTTTCATCTGAAAAAAATGCCAAATGAACGCTACGAATGTCCACAGAAGGCATACTGATGAAATGCGTGTTTGTGTTAGTTTTAGCAGTTAGTCTTGGCAATCCACATTTCTACATAAAGTAAACTAATAGTCGAGCCTATATCCAATTTCGAGAACATTATTTTTGATTATCATTATTCTAAGAAATCATTATGGTAAGTCCCAAAATTGCTGTTTACGTTATGTCTCCATCCAGTTTAATGTAGGACATAAACATATATCATTTATACACTCGTATTGAATTTGCATTTAAAGTACTAAGATAAGGGAGATCTTACATCTCAGACTGATGGAATCTTGTGTTATTGTTTCTGTGTTGTTTTGTAATTGCCAGTGATTTGATTCAGACTTTCTGTAAATGTCAATTACTTTATAAAGCTTGCAAATATATTTATAAGCGTCGTTATGTGTTAGTAATTGAGTTATTCTTGAAGATTGTGAAATGTTTAAGGAAACATATATATTTAAGCACTTCATTCCTGGCACATTTAATTTATTTCTATATTCTAGTTTAAACATTTGTATCATTGTTATAATTAGTACAATTGTAAGTTATACATAAGGTTTCAAACTGTATGTATAATAAGTGTGTATTTGAATTCAATAACGATATGAGCTGATGGCATACATAGTAAAACTATTCGGAGTTGATAACTGACAAATCAAGTACTAGGATTGATATTCTGAACACAAACATGCATTTCCGCTCCGCTTGCATGGACGGTGAATAATGTTTAAGGACAATATTTAAAAATAATTGACGCCGATTTAGCGAAGTTTGTGAAATGTTTAAGGAAACATATACTGAAACGAAAAAGAAATGCAAATCGGGAATTTCCGCTATATAGTGTATGTACTGCACACTTAATTCCACATACGATTCCAAAGAAATCCCAAGATGTTTTGTAATAAAAGAGAGTTGCAGTTAGTTAGAGAAAGGACAGAACTGTGATGTTGTATACGTTTTAATCACAGTACACTTTGTAACAAGAAATTCATCAATGTTGAAGTTCCTCTTTGAAAAATGAGCCATTTCAGTAATGTATTTAACGTAAAGAGTCAGCAAAATGTGGCATCCTAAGTTTGCTCACATTCTCACAAACGCGTATTCTGTCAATAATGAAACTTTGAAGAAGTACTATTTGCTGCGTTATGTGTTGTTTTAGTCTTTTTTCGGAAAGGAAAGGTTTTACGTAGCCATGCACAATTCGAATAACAGCAGCATATGTTATACACAACATACAACTGAAATTCCCGAGTTGCGTTTCTTTTTCGTTTCAGTATATATATTTAAGCACTTCATTTGTAGCACATTATGTATACATTTTAGTTTCAACATTTATATCATCGTTATAGTTACTATAATAAATATAATTCATGTATTAGGTTTTAATATGTATATAAAACAAGGATGTGCATTTGAATTAGATAAAGATATGAGTTGATATTTTACAACAATATTAGGAGTTAACTGACATGTAAAGTAATACAGTTGATATTCTGAACACACAAATAAACGTCCGCTTACGTTGTGAATACTAGTTAACATATATTGACGCGGTTTAACTATAGATTAATCATTACTTAACTGCATTCTTATCAATTGAAATAATAAAAGCAATTATTCCGCTTTGGAACCATTGTTCATCGCATAATATTCCCCAAATTGTTGATTTCCGCTCACTTTAATAGAAGCTTGCCGTACCTAGCTGACGTTAAAAGACCCCAATGTTGCCTCTATGTCGTTACGTGGGATTCAAACATGTCTGCTGTTTTGGTTTTCTTTAAATTATGTCGTTGTATAACCCGTTTGTCTGGGTTTGTTTTATATGTTACTGCTTTACTTTTATGGATGTATATGTTGTGTAGCGTAAGCAATACATGCTGAAATGAAGATCATGTTCTACAATGTTTTATTTTAAATGTACATCACATGTATAGTTATTAGGGAATTTAAATGAATTCAATTAGGGTTTGTTTATGTAGGTACACAAATTATGTATCACCTTTATGTTTACCAGAATCCTTTTAAAACAGTTTTTTAGATAATACATATGGTTAGTATACGGTCACGTTGCCCGAAACATTAGGTAAATCTCATATATGTCCAAAGGACAACAGAAATGTAATATAATGACATTGCTTGATTTCAAATAATAGAAATCGTATTGGAAAAGCTATTGTTCTTCACAAGAAACAGTTTACAATTTTATAACTGTCAGTTGTTAATTTGTGAATAGTTACATGTCTGTATATTGTGTGTATGTAGATTGGAATACATTCGGGAAAAATAATCTACTGCCAGCAGGGTCTCCTCTGGCCATTTTGTCCTTTCGCAACCAATTTCGCCAAATGAAAAAAGTTAGAGCCAATTTGGAGACGTTGGAGCCAAAATTGGCTCAAAGATAGAATATAATCGAAATTATTTTTATGTATTTTTAAATGAAGTATGACCCATGAAAAAAGCAGTTAGTAATAATTATAATCATAAAATTATATTTTAAAAAAATATTTTATTCAATTTTTTACATAAAAATAAAAGTTATTAATTTGGAATTCGAAATAAATACTGTACATGTATTGTATACGAGTACAAAATCTTATCTAGAATTATACTGATCACTGGTTTATGTTATCTTGTCAGTTATAATTAAAGCCTAATGTATATTTGACACCAAATGTGTGTATTTCACACCTCATCATGGACAAGTGTTGCCTTCTGGACTTGGAAATAAGAGGTGCTAATTTTGGCAGAGTTATTAGGCGATTATACAGGGAAAAATTAATGGGTATGACGAGATTGGAAAGTAATACTCACAACACTGACATTGGATATTTAACTCGCAAGACAATACATACGAAGATCTTATGTATCAAAACATGACGTGCAGATCAAAGGTTCACCTTATTTCCACAGTCCGAGTGAAACCGAAATTAACTGCTAGATATACACGTTTTCTCATGCTTGAATTTCGTAGAAATTAGTACAGAATAGTTGTTTGATCATTCAAGTTGATATCATGGTTGATAAAATCACAGACCTTATATAAAACAATGAAACAACAATCAATACAAACCAGCGATACGTCATTTACCACTCATTTTAATAGTTTACGTTACACTGTTTTCAAATTACATTTAGTTCATGGTCTAGCTCCTTTATGGATATGATCACCGTATAGTTACAATACCATTAGTTTAATTATTGGTTCAGATGAATTACAATTTAATGAAACTATCACATAAAAAGACAATACTATTTGCTATGAATGTGTGAGCAATGACGAACAATAGAGCGTGTATAGTAATGATAATGATATAGTAATGGATGTATTTAAATGAAGCATTTGTCGATTTTAAACGAAGTATTCAGAATATTCCCGTAAACAATGATATACAGTTACCGTAACCATAAATTACGTTTTAAAACGTATGCATCATCCTTAATGCAAATGAACAGACAAGATGAGCAATATGTATTACACTACGTCTTGGAAAATTCTTAAATCCTCGAACTTGTCCGATACCATATCAGACAGCTCTACGAAAATACGTAATGTCACAAGTGCTATACTAAGCATATACATTCAAAACACAGAAACCAGTCAAAATATAAAAATAGCACAAAAATACAAGAAACAATCGATATACAGAAATAGTACAGAAGCTAGGGTGATACATAGACGACATATATACTATATTACTATAGAATGCATTTGAAATTATTGTAATCAAACGTTCAGGATTGGTTTCTTGTTGCTTCATTAACTGTTAAACAGATAATATAGCATGATTCTGGTTAAAATAGTCTGATTTGTTAGGACACACTGTTTTATCTGCCAATGGCATTCAAAGAATTATCGAGATGAAAAGTTTCTCCTGGGATGTAAATTCATTTCCACCGATTGAAGAACGGCTGCGATCCGTTGAAGTCATTTGTAGTAGCTGTAGGTGTGTTGTCATTCCTCTAGTGTCTCTTTGTTACCAACAAACTTTGATGTTTCCGCTATGCCGACATTTAATACAGTCAATATCCTCTTCGATGTGAGATAGTTTTAAGATTAAGTAGCCTATAAATCACCGTGTAGCATTTCGTAAACTATCATGAATAGACTCAATAAAACCGATTCTGTTACACGTTTCTATTATATATGTTCGTTGCTCCTAAGGGATCCCTTATTCGGTATTTATCTTATAGGAACCGAACTGTTTAATGGCAGTATAAATCAAACAAACTTAACGAACGGGATGTCGGGTAAGTAGATACAGCCATCATATATATATCATTGAAATGTTGAGGCAAATGCGCTGATAGATAGTTTCTTTAACAAAGTAAGTAACCGATCAATGTATCACTGAAATCTACAGTCGATACGACTCGCGAGAAAGCATCTTAAGATTCGATTTTCTACAAGCAGGCTACATTCTGTGAGATGGAATCGGAACTACGTATAGCTCCAAATAATCACTATTTATATGTCTGGTCTACTGATAAATGTGTGTATGTTAAATATGCAGGCATTTGTTTAGTACAGTTGGTATCTACATTGTCTACCTTCCTGCCTGCTGGACAAACACCTATTTTTAGAATCACCTGATGTATTAAAAAAGAAAGTTAGAATACAATATATACTTACATGCTTTAACCATTATCAAACACAAAGGGCTGAATATGAATTATACATATGTATATGTAATATTTACTTGACTCTCGCTTATTCCAGTATAGTCTGAGATCCAGATTCAGTAGCCCAGTGTATAATACCTTGGCTTTCCTGTTCGACTTTTATACCTACTTTTAGAGCCACGTACGTCTGCCCCGTTTAGGTTCGCTCCCAAAAGGAGGAATGTCTGGTGGAAAACGTCATCCTTCATCCCATCTCCCTCTGTGGTTGGAGTCTCCTTATAATTTAATATGATGTGTTAACGGGAAGCTCAAACCCATTGCACTTAATTTCAAAGAACCAATGTGTTAAGTAATAGATAGAGTATGGTTTCATTGAGTTGGTTCATTTAAAAATCGAGATGGGCGTAGCCCATCGAGTTGTTTAAATTAACCAACGAGATGAAACTATACTCTATTTGTTTTGTAGCATGTCCATTTCAGCTTTATTTCAGTTATTAGGGCTTTCCACTTTTCAGTGGAAAGACCTTTTGTGTTCGTTCTGTTTATTAGGGCTTTCCATCTTCCAGTGGAAAGACCTATTGTTGTTGTTCGGCAACATTTTGTCTTTATTCTTCTGTCCGCCACTTTTCATAGTAAGACTGGTCGCACGGCCTCTAAAGTTTACACAGTGATAGAGCTCATTCTGGAAAAGTGCCGCGAAGCTTTTGGGGTCATGACGTCATCCAAGATGGCCGCCAGTGACGTCATGATGGAAATCTTGTTAGCGCTAGATCTCAGACATTTATGGTCGGATTTGAATGAAACTGTCACAGATTGTAAAGGTCATGGTCTAGTTGTGCAAGAAGGTCATGCGGGGTCATGGCGTCATAACGTGATGGCGTCAGAGACGCCAGACGCTTGAAAACTGCCAAGATTCGTCAAAAATACGATTAAAGGCATGACCATTTTGAAACTTTACCACAATCATATTGTTATCATCTTCTATCGATCGTGTGAAAAAGGTGTTGATGACGTCATCAAATATGGCGGCCTTAGTGGTTTAATTTTAAACAGGCTAAAATAGAAACTTCTAAGTATATTTCGAAAACCGAACCAGCTAGCGCCAACAATGCCCTCATATATGTGCCACTATGTGACCTTGACCAAGTCTGGAAAAATCAGGTCAACTGGTCAAAGGTCAAGGTCATAGGTAGGCGATAGGTGTAAACACCAATAACCACCTTTATCTCATTAACGGTCGAAATTGTTATCAAGAACATATGTACCATTTGTAAGGCCTTTCAATTTTCTTTTCAAAAATAAAGTCCACTCAAAACGCAACGTTGGTAAATGGTTGCCATAGTAACCAAAATACGACGACGTCAATGACGTAAAATTTGAAAAATTGACGTAGACACGTAAAATGTGTCAGTTTTGTAGAACTTATGATTGCAAATACGAACGTGAAGTTTATTTTTAGCTGACGTCATCAATGACGTCACAGTAACGTTGAAACGAAAGAAGATTAAAATCGCTTCTGCTCAAGAACTACCTGTCCTTTCTTGGTGAATCTTTGTCCAAATAATGTACTTATCTTGTAGTTGTGCATTGCAATTATTTGGGTCGCGGCGTCATTCAATATGGCCGCCAGTGAATATCTAAGAAATACCTTGTTCACGCTTCTCTTCCTAAAGATTGCCAGTCTGATAATGATGAAACTTCGCCAAATAATGTGCGTAGCGGTGGGACATGGGGCAGACGAATGTATACACGTGAAGACGATACATAGCTCAGACCTAAATATTCAGTGTCGGGCGTAACGCAGTTCCCATCTTGCACGCACATACAGATACGCGAAACCATTATTAAGGCTTTCCACCTTCCAGTGGAAAGACCTATTGTTGTTGTTCGGCAACATTTTGACTTTATTCTTCTGTCCGCCACTTTTCATAGTAAGACTGGTCGCACGGCCTCTAAAGTTTACACAGTGATAGAGCTCATTCTGGAATAGTGCCGCGAAGCTTTTGGGGTCATGACGTCATCCAAGATGGCCGCCAGTGACGTCATGATGAAAATCTTTTAGCGCTAGATCTCAGACATTTATGGTCGGATTTGAATGAAACTGTCATAGATTGTGAAGGTCATGGTCTAGTTGTGCAAGAAGGTCATGCGGGGTCATGGCGTCATAACGTGATGGCGTCAGAGACGCCAGACGCTTAAAAACTGCAAAAATTCGTCAAGATACGATTAAAGGCATGACCATTTTGAAACTTTACCACAATCATATTGTTATCATCTTCTATCGATCGTGTGAAAAAGGTGTTGATGACGTCATCAAATATGGCGGCCTTAGTGGTTTAATTTTAAACAGGCTAAAATAGAAACTTCTAAGTATATTTCGAAAACCGAACCAGCTAGCGCCAACAATGCCCTCATATATGTGCCACTATGTGACCTTGACCAAGTCTGGAAAAATCAGGTCAACTGTTCAAAGGTCAAGGTCATAGGTAGGCGATAGGTGTAAACACCAATAACCACCTTTATCTCAGTAACGGTTGAAATTGTTATCAAGAACATATGTACCATTTGTAAGGCCTTTCAATTTCCATTTCAAAAATAAAGTCCACTCAAAACGCAACGTTGGTAAATGGATGCCATAGGAACCAAAATACGACGACGTCAATGACGTAAAATTTGAAAAATTGACGTAGACACGTAAAATGTGTCAGTTTTGTAGAACTTATGATTGCAAATACGAACGTGAAGTTTATTTTTAGCTGACGTCATTAATGACGTCACAGTAACGTTGAAACGAAAGAAGATTAAAATCGCTTCTGCTCAAGAACTACCTGTCCTTTCTTGGTGAATCTTTGTCAAAATAATGTACTTATCTTGTAGTTGTGCATTGCAATTTTTTGGGTCGCGGCGTCATTCAATATGGCCGCCAGTGAATATCTAAGAAATACCTTGTTCACGCTTCTCTTCCTAAAGATTGCCAGTCTGATAATGATGAAACTTCGCCAAATAATGTGCGTAGCGGTGGGACATGGGGCAGACGAATGTATACACGTGAAGACAATACATAGCTCAGACCTAAATATTCAGTGTCGGGCGTAACGCAGTTCCCATCTTGCACGCACATACAGATACGCGAAACCATTATTAGGGCTTTCCACCTTCCAGTGGAAAGACCTATTGTTGTTGTTCGGCAACATTTTGTCTTTATTCTTCTGTCCGCCACTTTTCATAGTAAGACTGGTCGCACGGCCTCTAAAGTTTACACAGTGATAGAGCTCATTCTGGAATAGTGCCGCGAAGCTTTTGGGGTCATGACGTCATCCAAGATGGCCGCCAGTGACGTCATGATGAAAATCTTGTTAGCGCTAGATCTCAGACATTTATGGTCGGATTTTAATGAAACTGTCACAGATTGTGAAGGTCATGGTCTAGTTGTGCAAGAAGGTCATGCGGGGTCATGGCGTCATAACGTGATGGCGTCAGAGACGCCAGACGCTTAAAAACTGCAAAAAATCGTCAAAAATACGATTTAAGGCATGACCATTTTGAAACTTTACCACAATCATATTGTTATCATCTTCTATCGATCGTGTGAAAAAGGTGTTGATGACGTCATCAAATATGGCGGCCTTAGTGGTTTAATTTTAAACAGGCTAAAATAGAAACTTCTAAGTATATTTCGAAAACCGAACCAGCTAGCGCCAACAATGCCCTCATATATGTGCCACTATGTGACCTTGACCAAGTCTGGAAAAATCAGGTCAACTGGTCAAAGGTCAAGGTCATAGGTAGGCGATAGGTGTAAACACCAATAACCACCTTTATCTCAGTAACGGTTGAAATTGTTATCAAGAACATATGTACCATTTGTAAGGCCTTTCAATTTTCTTTTCAAAAATAAAGTCCACTCAAAACGCAACGTTGGTAAATGGTTGCCATAGTAACCAAAATACGACGACGTCAATGACGTAAAATTTGAAAAATTGACGTAGACACGTAAAATGTGTCAGTTTTGTAGAACTTATGATTGCAAATACGAACGTGAAGTTTATTTTTAGCTGACGTCATCAATGACGTCACAGTAACGTTGAAACGAAAGAAGATTTAAATCGCTTCTGCTCAAGAACTACCTGTCCTTTCTTGGTGAATCTTTGTCAAAATAATGTACTTATCTTGTAGTTGTGCATTGCAATTTTTTGGGTCGCGGCGTCATTCAATATGGCCGCCAGTGAATATCTAAGAAATACCTTGTTCACGCTTCTCTTCCTAAAGATTGCCAGTCTGATAATGATGAAACTTCGCCAAATAATGTGCGTAGCGGTGGGACATGGGGCAGACGAATGTATACACGTGAAGACAATACATAGCTCAGACCTAAATATTCAGTGTCGGGCGTAACGCAGTTCCCATCTTGCACGCACATACAGATACGCGAAACCATTATTAGGGCTTTCCATCTTCCAGTGGAAAGACCTATTGTTGTTGTTCGGCAACATTTTGTCTTTATTCTTCTGTCCGCCACTTTTCATAGTAAGACTGGTCGCACGGCCTCTAAAGTTTACACATTGATAGAGCTCATTCTGGAATAGTGCCGCGAAGCTTTTGGGGTCATGACGTCATCCAAGATGGCCGCCAGTGACGTCATGATGAAAATCTTGTTAGCGCTAGATCTCAGACATTTATGGTCGGATTTGAATGAAACTGTCACAGATTGTGAAGGTCATGGTCTAGTTGTGCAAGAAGGTCATGCGGGGTCATGGCGTCATAACGTGATGGCGTCAGAGACGCCAGACGCTTGAAAACTGCAAAAATTCGTCAAAAATACGATTTAAGGCATGACCATTTTGAAACTTTACCACAATCATATTGTTATCATCTTCTATCGATCGTGTGAAAAAGGTGTTGATCACGTCATCAAATATGGCGGCCTTAGTGGTTTAATTTTAAACAGGCTAAAATAGAAACTTCTAAGTATATTTCGAAAACCGAACCAGCTAGCGCCAACAATGCCCTCATATATGTGCCACTATGTGACCTTGACCAAGTCTGGAAAAATCAGGTCAACTGGTCAAAGGTCAAGGTCATAGGTAGGCGATAGGTGTAAACACCAATAACCACCTTTATCTCAGTAACGGTTGAAATTGTTATCAAGAACATATGTACCATTTGTAAGGCCTTTCAATTTTCTTTTCAAAAATAAAGTCCACTCAAAACGCAACGTTGGTAAATGGTTGCCATAGTAACCAAAATACGACGACGTCAATGACGTAAAATTTGAAAAATTGACGTAGACACGTAAAATGTGTCAGTTTTGTAGAACTTATGATTGCAAATACGAACGTGAAGTTTATTTTTAGCTGACGTCATCAATGACGTCACAGTAACGTTGAAACGAAAGAAGATTAAAATCGCTTCTGCTCAAGAACTACCTGTCCTTTCTTGGTGAATCTTTGTCAAAATAATGTACTTATCTTGTAGTTGTGCATTGCAATTTTTTGGGTCGCGGCGTCATTCAATATGGCCGCCAGTGAATATCTAAGAAATACCTTGTTCACGCTTCTCTTCCTAAAGATTGCCAGTCTGATAATGATGAAACTTCGCCAAATAATGTGCGTAGCGGTGGGACATGGGGCAGACGAATGTATACACGTGAAGACGATACATAGCTCAGACCTAAATATTCAGTGTCGGGCGTAACGCAGTTCCCATCTTGCACGCACATACAGATACGCGAAACCATTATTAGGGCTTTCCACCTTCCAGTGGAAAGACCTATTGTTGTTGTTCGGCAACATTTTGACTTTATTCTTCTGTCCGCCACTTTTCATAGTAAGACTGGTCGCACGGCCTCTAAAGTTTACACAGTGATAGAGCTCATTCTGGAAAAGTGCCGCGAAGCTTTTGGGGTCATGACGTCATCCAAGATGGCCGCCAGTGACGTCATGATGGAAATCTTGTTAGCGCTAGATCTCAGACATTTATGGTCGGATTTGAATGAAACTGTCACAGATTGTAAAGGTCATGGTCTAGTTGTGCAAGAAGGTCATGCGGGGTCATGGCGTCATAACGTGATGGCGTCAGAGACGCCAGACGCTTGAAAACTGCCAAGATTCGTCAAAAATACGATTAAAGGCATGACCATTTTGAAACTTTACCACAATCATATTGTTATCATCTTCTATCGATCGTGTGAAAAAGGTGTTGATGACGTCATCAAATATGGCGGCCTTAGTGGTTTAATTTTAAACAGGCTAAAATAGAAACTTCTAAGTATATTTCGAAAACCGAACCAGCTAGCGCCAACAATGCCCTCATATATGTGCCACTATGTGACCTTGACCAAGTCTGGAAAAATCAGGTCAACTGGTCAAAGGTCAAGGTCATAGGTAGGCGATAGGTGTAAACACCAATAACCACCTTTATCTCATTAACGGTCGAAATTGTTATCAAGAACATATGTACCATTTGTAAGGCCTTTCAATTTTCTTTTCAAAAATAAAGTCCACTCAAAACGCAACGTTGGTAAATGGTTGCCATAGTAACCAAAATACGACGACGTCAATGACGTAAAATTTGAAAAATTGACGTAGACACGTAAAATGTGTCAGTTTTGTAGAACTTATGATTGCAAATACGAACGTGAAGTTTATTTTTAGCTGACGTCATCAATGACGTCACAGTAACGTTGAAACGAAAGAAGATTAAAATCGCTTCTGCTCAAGAACTACCTGTCCTTTCTTGGTGAATCTTTGTCCAAATAATGTACTTATCTTGTAGTTGTGCATTGCAATTATTTGGGTCGCGGCGTCATTCAATATGGCCGCCAGTGAATATCTAAGAAATACCTTGTTCACGCTTCTCTTCCTAAAGATTGCCAGTCTGATAATGATGAAACTTCGCCAAATAATGTGCGTAGCGGTGGGACATGGGGCAGACGAATGTATACACGTGAAGACGATACATAGCTCAGACCTAAATATTCAGTGTCGGGCGTAACGCAGTTCCCATCTTGCACGCACATACAGATACGCGAAACCATTATTAAGGCTTTCCACCTTCCAGTGGAAAGACCTATTGTTGTTGTTCGGCAACATTTTGACTTTATTCTTCTGTCCGCCACTTTTCATAGTAAGACTGGTCGCACGGCCTCTAAAGTTTACACAGTGATAGAGCTCATTCTGGAATAGTGCCGCGAAGCTTTTGGGGTCATGACGTCATCCAAGATGGCCGCCAGTGACGTCATGATGAAAATCTTTTAGCGCTAGATCTCAGACATTTATGGTCGGATTTGAATGAAACTGTCATAGATTGTGAAGGTCATGGTCTAGTTGTGCAAGAAGGTCATGCGGGGTCATGGCGTCATAACGTGATGGCGTCAGAGACGCCAGACGCTTAAAAACTGCAAAAAATCGTCAAGATACGATTAAAGGCATGACCATTTTGAAACTTTACCACAATCATATTGTTATCATCTTCTATCGATCGTGTGAAAAAGGTGTTGATGACGTCATCAAATATGGCGGCCTTAGTGGTTTAATTTTAAACAGGCTAAAATAGAAACTTCTAAGTATATTTCGAAAACCGAACCAGCTAGCGCCAACAATGCCCTCATATATGTGCCACTATGTGACCTTGACCAAGTCTGGAAAAATCAGGTCAACTGGTCAAAGGTCAAGGTCATAGATAGGCGATAGGTGTAAACACCAATAACCACCTTTATCTCAGTAACGGTTGAAATTGTTATCAAGAACATATGTACCATTTGTAAGGCCTTTCAATTTTCTTTTCAAAAATAAAGTCCACTCAAAACGCAACGTTGGTAAATGGTTGCCATAGTAACCAAAATACGACGACGTCAATGACGTAAAATTTGAAAAATTGACGTAGACACGTAAAATGTGTCAGTTTTGTAGAACTTATGATTGCAAATACGAACGTGAAGTTTATTTTTAGCTGACGTCATCAATGACGTCACAGTAACGTTGAAACGAAAGAAGATTAAAATCGCTTCTGCTCAAGAACTACCTGTCCTTTCTTGGTGAATCTTTGTCCAAATAATGTACTTATCTTGTAGTTGTGCATTGCAATTATTTGGGTCGCGGCGTCATTCAATATGGCCGCCAGTGAATATCTAAGAAATACCTTGTTCACGCTTCTCTTCCTAAAGATTGCCAGTCTGATAATGATGAAACTTCGCCAAATAATGTGCGTAGCGGTGGGACATGGGGCAGACGAATGTATACACGTGAAGACGATACATAGCTCAGACCTAAATATTCAGTGTCGGGCGTAACGCAGTTCCCATCTTGCACGCACATACAGATACGCGAAACCATTATTAAGGCTTTCCACCTTCCAGTGGAAAGACCTATTGTTGTTGTTCGGCAACATTTTGACTTTATTCTTCTGTCCGCCACTTTTCATAGTAAGACTGGTCGCACGGCCTCTAAAGTTTACACAGTGATAGAGCTCATTCTGGAATAGTGCCGCGAAGCTTTTGGGGTCATGACGTCATCCAAGATGGCCGCCAGTGACGTCATGATGAAAATCTTTTAGCGCTAGATCTCAGACATTTATGGTCGGATTTGAATGAAACTGTCATAGATTGTGAAGGTCATGGTCTAGTTGTGCAAGAAGGTCATGCGGGGTCATGGCGTCATAACGTGATGGCGTCAGAGACGCCAGACGCTTAAAAACTGCAAAAATTCGTCAAGATACGATTAAAGGCATGACCATTTTGAAACTTTACCACAATCATATTGTTATCATCTTCTATCGATCGTGTGAAAAAGGTGTTGATGACGTCATCAAATATGGCGGCCTTAGTGGTTTAATTTTAAACAGGCTAAAATAGAAACTTCTAAGTATATTTCGAAAACCGAACCAGCTAGCGCCAACAATGCCCTCATATATGTGCCACTATGTGACCTTGACCAAGTCTGGAAAAATCAGGTCAACTGGTCAAAGGTCAAGGTCATAGGTAGGCGATAGGTGTAAACACCAATAACCACCTTTATCTCAGTAACGGTTGAAATTGTTATCAAGAACATATGTACCATTTGTAAGGCCTTTCAATTTTCTTTTCAAAATAAAGTCCACTCAAAACGCAACGTTGGTAAATGGTTGCCATAGTAACCAAAATACGACGACGTCAATGACGTAAAATTTGAAAAATTGACGTAGACACGTAAAATGTGTCAGTTTTGTAGAACTTATGATTGCAAATACGAACGTGAAGTTTATTTTTAGCTGACGTCATCAATGACGTCACAGTAACGTTGAAACGAAAGAAGATTAAAATCGCTTCTGCTCAAGAACTACCTGTCCTTTCTTGGTGAATCTTTGTCCAAATAATGTACTTATCTTGTAGTTGTGCATTGCAATTATTTGGGTCGCGGCGTCATTCAATATGGCCGCCAGTGAATATCTAAGAAATACCTTGTTCACGCTTCTCTTCCTAAAGATTGCCAGTCTGATAATGATGAAACTTCGCCAAATAATGTGCGTAGCGGTGGGACATGGGGCAGACGAATGTATACACGTGAAGACGATACATAGCTCAGACCTAAATATTCAGTGTCGGGCGTAACGCAGTTCCCATCTTGCACGCACATACAGATACGCGAAACCATTATTAAGGCTTTCCACCTTCCAGTGGAAAGACCTATTGTTGTTGTTCGGCAACATTTTGACTTTATTCTTCTGTCCGCCACTTTTCATAGTAAGACTGGTCGCACGGCCTCTAAAGTTTACACAGTGATAGAGCTCATTCTGGAATAGTGCCGCGAAGCTTTTGGGGTCATGACGTCATCCAAGATGGCCGCCAGTGACGTCATGATGAAAATCTTTTAGCGCTAGATCTCAGACATTTATGGTCGGATTTGAATGAAACTGTCATAGATTGTGAAGGTCATGGTCTAGTTGTGCAAGAAGGTCATGCGGGGTCATGGCGTCATAACGTGATGGCGTCAGAGACGCCAGACGCTTAAAAACTGCAAAAATTCGTCAAAAATACGATTAAAGGCATGACCATTTTGAAACTTTACCACAATCATATTGTTATCATCTTCTATCGATCGTGTGAAAAAGGTGTTGATGACGTCATCAAATATGGCGGCCTTAGTGGTTTAATTTTAAACAGGCTAAAATAGAAACTTCTAAGTATATTTCGAAAACCGAACCAGCTAGCGCCAACAATGCCCTCATATATGTGCCACTATGTGACCTTGACCAAGTCTGGAAAAATCAGGTCAACTGGTCAAAGGTCAAGGTCATAGGTAGGCGATAGGTGTAAACACCAATAACCACCTTTATCTCAGTAACGGTTGAAATTGTTATCAAGAACATATGTACCATTTGTAAGGCCTTTCAATTTTCTTTTCAAAAATAAAGTCCACTCAAAACGCAACGTTGGTAAATGGTTGCCATAGTAACCAAAATACGACGACGTCAATGACGTAAAATT